>VNJS01017145.1:9749-22028 GCA_008042575.1 Drosophila watanabei | reverse complement strand
CCCCTCAATTGCCACCCCCTTATCACCCAACTACTCCCCCTTCTACCGCTCTTCGCTTGCAACTGCAGAAAAGAGGTCGATGATGGTGGCCAGCACTGTGAGAAATATTCTGTAAGGCAACGCTCTCGCGAATTCAACTGTAATTGATATTTTTATGAGAAATTCTTTGGATTTTTTTAAAGAAATATAATTTTTCCCAGTGTGGATATTTCTGACAGTCTCGGCTCATGAAAGGCGTAGACACAGGCCAAAAAGAGGAGATGGACCAAAACGAGAGGTTCTAAGGGGGTTTTAAAAAAGGGATTTTAGGGCGGTTTGAGGGAATTTAGAGGGAGTTTCCAAAGGGGGCGGCGAAGCGGAAGGTTAGAACGCAGCCCAGCTAAAATGGAGACTGCGAAAAAAGGAAAGCTAGGAGCAAACTAAAATACTTATGAGGCAGCGTCAGCGAAGACAACAAAGGCAAAAATCGAACAAAAACTAAACACAAAAATACCACAAAGGAAAAGCGTCAACAAAAAAATTAAGAAAAATAAATGCACAAGCCGAAAAGGAAAATGCAAAGGCTACGAGAGAAAAAAAATAAAAATCAAAACAAAATAAATAAATGCAAGACAACAGCTGCCTTTTGTGACTGTGTGCGTGCATTTGCTAGGAAAGCATTTTCCAGGCCCTCAACTTTTTCCGTTTAACTTTGCAAAATAATAATAATAATAAAAATAATAAATAGAATGTGCAAAAGGCAGGCAAAAGGAAAATAATAAAACAAAATTGAATTTTGTAATGAAGCCACTTTTTTTTACCCCACGCACATAAGGGAATTGACAGTCATCAGCAACATTTTAGTTCTGGGAAATAAATTAAATAAAATTCATATAAAAAAAAATTTTAAATGCTTAAAATATTAGTTCTTAAAGGTTAAAAAATTTAAAATATTTTAAAAAATATATAATATAAAATTATGATGAAGTAGAAGAAAATTTTAAATTTAATTCACATAATTAGAGTAAGAAGAATTTTATTTATTACGTAGAATTTAAAACAATTTAAAGTGTTTTCGAATGGCATTAAAAAAAAATATTAAGAGACTAATATTTCCATTATAAAAAAGAAATATCTTTTAATAAATTGTAAAATCTTTCAAGTGAATTAAATTTCTCTTGACTAAAAACTATTTCTCGCACTATTCGTCTGAACCCAGCTGTAGTTGTATCTGTGCGAGGGGGCGGAAATTGCCAACAGGAAGAGCAAGAGGGGGGGCTGTGGGTGGGTGGCTTGGCTTAATGGGTGGCATGAAATATTGCCGGCTAAAGTTTTTCCTCTTTCTATTTTTTTTTTTTTTTTTTTTTTGCAAAATGAGTCGAGTTGCGTGGCAAAAGAGCAAAAGCAAAACAAAAGTAGAGATAGAAACGAAAGGGACAAAGAGCAACTGGGAAGTTGCAAGCTGTTAAGGGGAATGGCAATTCAAGGAAACCAATTTAAATTGAGTTTGATCATCGACAACGGTTGTCGTCCCAGCTGCCATAACGATATATAGTATATGGTATAACCCAAACCAAAATCAATATAAATGGCAACAGATAAACACCCGACCAATTCGGAGTTCCATCGTTAATTCAAACTCACTCGATCTTGATTCCGGGCGGGAACCCGAACCTAAAGTTTGCCAATTGGAATGACATTCCAAGTTCCCTGGAAATAATTGTACAATTTCTATGAATTTTCTATTTCAACTCAATTCATTTCAATTTATTCTTGAGAAGGGATTTTTCTAGGAAGTTGAAATGTTTTGGGAAGTTTAAATTAGTTGGTAGGGAAATTTAAGTAAATTAATAAGGATAAGGAACATAAATCTAAAACTAAAAGAAACTCCTAAATTTTTGACCAAACTTAATATATTTTGAAAGATATACCCCAAAGATTTACTAGATTTTTATAAGTTATTTAATCATCTTTACTATTTAGTTTTTATTAATGGAAATTAATTACAAATTAACTTTTTAAAAAGGAAATTTGTACTAATGCAAGACCTTATTTACTCCACAAGTTAAAAAAGGAATTTATTTCCTTGAAACCTGATTCCAGGGCAATTTGTAGCGCCCAAATCCAATCATCATCAAAGGAAGTTTCCAGCCTATCTTGATTTAAATTTCCCCACCGTATTTTATTTACTTTATTCGCCTTCTGATTTTCCTACCATTTACCTCCCCTGACTTTATCTAATCGATCTAATTTTCCTGCTTTTCTTTCGTTTCATTTCAGGTGAGTAATCAGCGCTTATCGCGGGGGTTTAGCGAAAAAAATAATACGGGAAATACGCGCAGTAAGTGGCCTAAAAATATGCAACAAAGGTGCAAAGATCACTAATCTTAGGAAGTATTTTCTTTATTTTTTTTTTTGGAAATAAATTGAAAGGAATTTTTTTTTTTTTTTTTTGTGGGGGGGTTGGGAATTTCCCTCCCGTTTTCGTTTTCAGTTTTTGTTTTCTTTTCGGTCGTTCCCCGCTCGGCTTCTTCGTACTCCTTCTTCTCTCTCTCTTTTTTTGTGCCTTTTTCGGTTTACCGCAGTTATTTTTTACTGCCTTTGTTCCGTAGCAACACAAGCACACACACACACACACATAAAGAAATACGAAGACGCTAACGCTGACGCTGACGCTGGCAGCGCAGTCATGGCCAGCCGGCGAGAGCGGGCGACAGCAGAGAGCTCCACAATGGCGGCAAACACGTTTTTTTGTTGCTGCCCTCTTCGGCTTTCTCTCTCGCATGCGCTCTCTCCACACTCACACTCGCGCGCCGCGCTCTCCCACAGACCCCACACAAACACACACACAAACGCACACAGTCGCGCAAGACGAACGTCGCTGCTGCCGCCGTCGCCGTCGTATCTGTATCTTTTACGCTGCTTACACTCCACGTTCAGATTCAGATTCATTCTGTAAACGCGATTCCTCGAGGACGTAACGTGAAACGTCGGTTTTTGCCCGGTGTTTTTCTCGCCCCGGTTCGAAGCAGAGCAGAGCAGAGCAGCTACTCAAACGGTGTTACCACCACCACCACCCCCCGTAAGCGGCCGCCCCTCGCCACCCCGCGTGCATTGTGTGTGTGCATCTCAAAGATACAACAAGCTACAAGATACGGCAGTATCTGCAAGATAAATACGAGAAACGAGGGCTTAAAAATTACGACAAAATCAATTTCACAAAAAATTCTATCAATTTAATTTATTCAAGGAAATTCAAGGAAATTAATGCATATTTAATCGCAGTGTATTTGTGTGTGTGTGCGCGTAAATTCTTTAACTAAAATTGATTGTTTATTTCCGTTTCGAGCACGAATCAAGGGAGATAACAAACACAAGAGCAACTCAATGAAATTTGGGGCAGTTGCCAATTGAAAAATGTGATTTCGTTATCAGCAACAGCAACAAATAATAATACAAAATAGGCAAAAGAAAGAAGAAAGAGAGATAGAAATAAATAATAGAAGTAACACACACACTGAGGAGATCGAAAATAAATACAAATTAATTTGCGCGCGCTTCGAAATCGTATTCAAAATGTCATTCCAAGTGCACGAAAAAACCACAACAACAACACCAGCAGCCACAACAACGACAGCAGCAGCAGCAGCAACAAATAAATGAAGGAAAATAATATAAAAAACAAGCAAATTGTTCAACAATACACACTAGAAATTAATAATAATAATTGTGTAAATAGCATTCAAACATAAACAATTTAATTGTTTAATTGCGAGTGTTGTTTTGCCGCAGCAGAGAGGAGATTAATGAATAAAATAAAATTTAATTATACCGTACATATAAATATTCAATGAATACGTAGTAGGATAATAATAATAATAACAACAGAAAAATCTGATAATTCCGTGCAATCTATTTCTAAAATAACAAAACACAATAACAACAACAGAAAAAGCCATAAAAATAAAGTATATTAATAACTCAAGAACGCAGAAACCGATAAGAGCAAAAGAATCAAATTGAATCGCAAAACTCAAACGCAAAACGCAAATCCAAATCGTTAAATCCAACCTAGACTTGCCATATACACCATACTTCCTAGTATATACATATATATATCCTTAAAAAGATATATGATACTCCAGCAGCTTTAACAAGACAGAAAACGTGATAAAAAGTAAGTGATCTTTGCTGGCGATTTCATTAAAATCCGATTTCGCGGCAACAAAATCACATCAATCATTGTGGGATTCTCCTTAGTTCTTTATTATTATTACATTTCTTTTTTTTTATATGTTCAGCCTTTACCTTTCTGGGTCTTAAGTGAACTTATGTAGATTATTATTGATCGAATTTCCCACCCCTTCGAAGGTAGCAAGGGAAATAACAAAGAGAGGCAGGGAACGAGGACAAACAACCCTTGAAAATAGTTGAGAAATTCGAATCGAATGGCAGCAAGAAATTTTTAATTTCAACTTTTTTAATTAAAGTTTCATGGAAATTATAATAATAACAAGTAGGAAAATAAGAAAACGAAGTGGGGAATGAAGTTCTAGTTAGGAAAATTTTTATTTAATGTTTGTGAAGAACAAGGTAACCCATAAATAGGAAAATAAAAGAAATATAGCTGCAAAATAAAGGAAAACTTTAAGGTTTACGTTCTTTCTAAATTAAATTCTAAATACATTCATAAAATGAAATTAATTTTCTCTGCATTATTCCTTGGAATATACTTAAAGTCACCCAATTAAAACTAATCGAAAAATCAAGAAAATAAACTGAAAATTCACTGCCCTGAGAATATCAAAAGTCATGGCAGGTCGTGACAATGGGTTTTTATTTTTTCTCATTTTGTGGATGATCGAATCGAATCCCGAACGAAAGCCCAACTCTACCGGGATGTCGAAGGTTGTGATCCCAGCAGAGAGACTCGGATTTCTGAAGTTCGATATTCGATTTCTTGGATTTTCAGCTGCTGCTGGGAAATAACATTCTGTCTGTCATGGCAGACCCGCTGAATGGGGCAACTTCAATCAGTCAGAGACGACAACGACAACGACTGCGATATAATCAATAAATGTACTCGAGTGAACAAACAAATCAAAGAAATGAAATAACAACAGCTTTTTTGCATTAAAATCAAAGCGTAACGAAACGAAATTGAACCGAAGACAAGAGATAAATGAAAAAGAAATCGAGAAAATACAAAAAATAAAAAAAGCAAAGTTCTCCGGCATTGATTACACTTGCAAAAATCGCCACAAAAAAGAGTGCTGACATCCGGGAGAACCTTTTCAAGTATAAATATATACTAGATAGATATATATATAGATATATATCGTATGGAGTAGCGTTAGCCCCATCCTTTTGGCTTTGCCATTAATAATTCATTTACTTAAAGCGGACCAAAGCATGCAATTCCTACATTTTTAATGAATTAATTAAGTTTCCCGCTCGCAAAGCGAGTGGCCAAAAAAAAAAAAAAGAGCGGCACAGATCCCGCCAGATACACTTTGTGTTACTTTGAAGCTTTTGTATCTGCACATCGCATGACGTCGATGAGGCATGCACCGAGCGAAAATGCGCCTTGCTGCAACTTGGCTGCAACAGAGCGGGAAATTGGATTTTCCAAGGGCTGAGCGGGGGCGGGAAGTAGCGGAAGACGAGCTGGAAAATGGTTACAACATGCAGTTTCGTGTAATATTTCTTCATTTTCATTCATTTACAAAAATTATCTTAATAATTATTATAGAAAAACTTAAATTAAAAATATCTCAATTAAATTTTCAAGGAGTATAGATTTATCTTAATGTTTTTAATTAACATCTCCGCTTCAATAAGTAATGAAATCCACTTTATTTACTTCCATTAATTTAATTGCTCATTAATTTCCTAACCTTGAGGTCTTTTGTTATTGCCAATATATAATTATAAACGAAAGATAATGTGTATAGTGTTCAGGTACGTTTTTATAACCTGAAATTATATATATGGAAAAACCACTTAAAGTTTTCAAGTTATAAACTTTATAACTTATAAACGTTGAAAAGTTTCCGTAGACAATAAAGGTTATTGTTATATGGTTAGTTTTTTAATAATAAACATTTTAAAAATGGGAAAACTTTGAGATATAAACATTCAAGGTTTCTGAAAACTTAAAACTAAAGAATTTTTGAAACTTTCAATAAAAAACTTGATTAAGAAATTAACTTTAGTTTTTTTTATTAATGAATAAAGAACTTAAACTAACTTAAGTGTTTAGTTCTCCAAAAATCCTCAAGAGCTCTTGGGAATTTCCTCAATTTCCCTTTGTATCACAGATTTAAATCAGATAAATTCCTAAAAGGAAATTTTTGCGTGGAAGATCAGATATCTCAAGCCCAAAGAAGAGAAATTGCAACAAAGTTGGCGTTGCAAATACAAATAAACTTTTTTGGGGGGCGGAAAAAGGGGCACAAGACTAATGCAAAAATGGCGAAAAGAAAAACAGAACCCGCTGAGAGAGAAAGAGGAAAATAAAGTGCGACAACAAAGGGAAAGCAAAGAAATATTGTGTGCCCAGAGATGTGAATTTTTCTTTTCCTTCTTCTTCTTCTTTTTTTTACATTTCGTTTCGTTTCGTTTCGTTCTTATGTCTTTTGGCGAATTCTCCAGACGAAGGAAACACTCAGAATGGCAAACATGTGGTCTCTCTCCTTTTCTCCTTTTCTCCCATTCTCCCTCCTCCTTCTCTCACGCGAAACTATCTGCGAATATAAGTTCCCATGTGTGTGTTGGTGTGTGTATGTTTGAGTATCTCAGTGTGTGAGAGCGAAGCGCAGACAATTAGTTTTATTATGCTTTGTTGCCGAGCTTCGCTGAAATGGCACGACATAAAAAAACACTACGAAAAAAAAGAAGGAAGAAAGAGAGGCAGCAAAACCAACAACAACAGCAAGTATAAGAGATAAAATAACGAGATCGCGTGGTTTATATATAGATTTATATGATGTGCATCGTCGCGATACATTTACTATGTTGGATTGCACTAATTTCTGCAATGGCCAAGAGCCAAATGTGCAAAAAGTAACAACATGAAATAAATCTAGAAAAATACAAAAGATCCCCAGCATTACAAGTTTTTATATAGAAAATAGGATTCTTGACTACAAATTATGTGATATAATGGGTTAATAAATTACAAAAAGAGAACATTCAAGACACTTTGTGGCTAGAATGTTTTAATTAAATAAAAATATATGGAAAATGTCAGGAAATTCGTATAAAAAAAGCTTAAATTGCTTAACAAATACAAGTAATAACTTTAAAATATACAAATAGCTAAAGAAAGTTTATAAAAAATTTAGGTAAACAAACAAATCTAAATATAAACTAGGTATTATGTGGGTAGTGTAGTATATAAACAAACACAAACCTCAAAGGTATTAAAGAAAGTTTACAACATACACCAAAAAATACAAGATACAAAGTACCAGATACGAAATACTATATTAAAACAGAAATAAACAGGCTTTCAAATGGCGAAAATTACACCACATACCCGTTTCTATGGAGCTAAGCGTGTGAGCGAGATGGAAAAGAAACAGAATTACAATTATGCAGGGCAGGCAACCATAAATATTAATTTATTAGCGTTGCGCAAATTTATCTGCGCAATTTAATTTTTCTTTTTTGCGCAACACTCAAACGAACACACACACACTCACAACAACAGCAAAAGCAGGAAGAAAGTAATGTTGGTATTTATTGAGTCGACTTAGTGATGCCCTGTTTTATTTTACAAACTTTTTGGGGAGAAGAGAAAATTATTAAAAAGTATTTAAAAGTAAATTAAATTAGTTTTTATGAAAATTTTTATAAATATTTAAATTAATATTAAATTGCTGTCATAAGCATTATAAAAAGGTTTGAATTTTCAAAAATAAAAGGATTTTATAAGAAATCATAACAGAAATTTGTATTTTTACAAAATATCCGAATACTTTTTAATACAAAAATTTGTGTATTTATTAAAAATGTTATTATTATTATTATATATATTGTAATAACAAATTGAATTTATAAATATAATGTGGAAAGCCAGAGCTAAAAAATGCCTTATTCAGGCTAATAAAATATATATTTTTAGGAATTTTAAAGAAGAGAAGAGAATTTCAAATTTAAGGTTTTTTTTCTAACAAACTTTTTCGAATGCTTAGACTCTTTTTGTATATTTTTAAAATGCTTTTGTTTTTTTATATAGTCTTCTTTAAAAAAGCTTTACAAGTAATAGTATACCCTTGATTCACTAACTATATCATGTTCTACTATTACTTATTCCCGTACCTATTTCGTCCTTACACTTTCTGCTTAAATATCATTACAAAAAAAAAAGGTAAATGCTAATAAAATGGAATGTAAACCTTTTTATACCTAAAATTTCAATATTTTTGCCATTTATTTCGAAACCCTCAACAGCTGTCTAAGAAGTTTGATGGGTCTGATATGCCCCTCTTTTAATGCCTCAAAAAAAGCAACTTAAATAGACTCGTACTTATGCGTGGCGGCATTTTTGGCCGCGACTCAAGAGTGGTTTTCCTTTTTTTTGCAAAAAGGGAATATGTGCGGCTCACATGTGTGTGTATGTGTGTGTGCGAAAGAGTGGCATAACAAAGATTAATGACCAGGCAAAGGCAAGGGCTGCAGCTTTGGCTCATCGCACACACATACACACACACACACACATGGACAACAACAAAAGGCAATAAAAACATAATAAATTACCATATCAAGTATACGCCCGGGCTGCCTCCCTTGCATTTCCGCGTGTCTCTGTGAATTTATTTCCCAGAAATAGGCGCTACCTTGAGCATCCTCAAGACCAGCTCATGTCTCTCACTCTCCCTCTCTCTCTCTCTCTCGTCTCCCTATTCCTCATCTCATCTCTCACAAGAGAGAACAAAACTTTTCCCCCACATGATTTATGCAATTCAATTCATAAAAGTTGCTTTCTCTCTACCTTTGCCTTTTTTTTTCTTCTACCATTCCGCATTTGTACTTGGCCTGCCACGCCCCTTTTGGGGAAGAACCAAACGCCTTCAATTTGTGATGCTTTCTTCTCTTTCGTTGTCATTTTTTAAGTAATTCTTTTTTTTTTTGTTCTTCGAGAGGCAAAAAAAAAAAAGAAACAAAAAACTTTTACCAAACTGTCATAAATTTGTTTTTTTTCTTCCACATAAGAAACTTTTGAGTGGGGAAAAACTTTGTGCCAGCTTATAAATCCATGTAAAAGTTTTGCATACACACGCAAAAAATTACATACATAGCAGCAAACAATTATAAGAGCAAAAACAAATTTTGGCAATCAAGAATCACATGTCTTTATAGAGGAATTCCCTCTCATTAATATGTATGTGTCTTGCCTCTCTTATAAAGGAATTTCAGAGGATGAGCGGGAGAGAGAGAGCGAAGGTTATCTAAACCCTCGAGCAGTTGTATTTTTGTTCTAATCGAAATTCCTTATCAACCCTTTTTTTTTTGTATATTTTACCGACAACTGTCTTCGGGGCCTCTCTACCCTCATTAATCTTAGGTATTGCAGCTGCTCGGAGGGAAGGGGATATCTCTTTAATTCCCCTACCTCTAGAGGTTAAGGTCCATAAATCCCCTAGTTGAGTCTCTCCTGCACTCTTTGGGATGTTGTGTGTAATCTAAATTGATTGGCCGCGGGATAAATAGCAGCGCTCATTTCGAATTTTAATTTTAATTTTAATTACTTCATTATACACAGTCTGAGGAGAATTAATGGGGCGATTATTACGGTTAGAGATATTCCCACAGCCACATAAAGTGGGAATTATATTATGGTTTGGGTTTAAAAAAAACAGTTAGAAAGTCAAGTAAATAAAATGATGGCTAAAATACCTTTTTAGTTGAAGAATTTGAACTTTAAACTTTATAAAAATCCCCAAGAGTTTCTCAGAATTAATTTCATAATCTATAAAATAACTTAACAGTGAAATTAATTAACCCTAAATAGGCAACATAAATAAATGAACTTAAGTAAATAATAAACCATTTGAAATCACAGAATTAATTTCATAATCTATAAAATAACTTAATAGTAAAATTAATTAACCCTAAATAGGCAACATAAATAAATGAACTTAAGTAAATAATGAACCATTTGAAATCTCAGAATTAATTTCATAATCTATAAAATAACTTAATAGTAAAATTTGAAGCCCTAAATAGGCAACATAAATAAATGAACTTAAGTAAATAATAAACCACATAAAATCTTTAAGCATAAAGTATAATAATTGATTAAAGTTACTAAAAAATCTATACAAATTCCTAACAAATTCTCAAAATCAAGCTGAAAAACACCTTAATATAAAATTATAAAGTAAATAAAGTTTGTATCCCTTATAAGGCAATAAAAAAGAGGAAATTAAGTAAATAATAAATCATTATAAATGCTAAGCATAAAGGATAAAAAGTGCTTAAAACTTTAGCAAACAATAAAAGCTTAAAATTCCTTTTTATTTTTGATAAATTTTACTATAAACTTTATACAAATCCCTGAAACTTTCCTAAGAATCAAATATTTAAGTTCATAACCCGAATTAGGCATCACAAATAAAAAGGAAATTAAGCAAACAATAATGACAAACAATAAAGCATTAACAAGCTCTGACCAAACAATTTCATTCAACAAATACAAACACACAAAAAACCAAATTAAATGGGTGAAATTCGAGGGAAAGAAAACAAAATAAATACAAAAATAAATACTTTTACAAACAATAAGTTGTTTGATCAGCAAATTGAATACCACAAAAAAGTTAACACAGTCGCACACACAATGGAAAAAAAAACACACCGAAATTGATCAAACAAATATGAAACGAAACTCCAAGAAAAATTACATAAACTAAATAACGAAAAAAGTTAAGAGTAGCAATCAATGAAAAATAAAGAAAAATAAAAAGAAGAAAAGAGAAATATAGTAATGAAAACCAAAAGCAAAAAGAAAACTCCAACAATGACATTTGCGATGAGCAAAAGTTTTTATTTCCCCTTCCCCTTTTTCTTGTTGCCAAATTTTCCTTACAAAATGCCCATTTTTTATGCATTTTTTCCGGCATTAAATTAAATTTATACATAAATTAAAGTTAACATCGTGCAGATCATTAGAGGCAGCAACACCACTTGAGAAATAAAAACAAAAACCCAATGTGAGAAAGGCAGCTGCAGCATGTTGCAGTTGCAGCTAACAACTGGCCAGAAAAAAAAATGCTGTTGCATGTCTGGGCTCAAAAGAAAAATGCAGGAAATGTACACGAAATTGATGAAATTTTGTAAATAACTAATTTCGAAAAATTGTTAAGATGGGAAATGATTGCGGGGAAATATTTTTAAATGAGTTTTGAGGAGCTTATAAGAAAGTTTTTGGAAATAATAATAAAGAAAAAGAAAAAATGTTTAATTATAATGTATATCTTCCCAGATCTTGTTCTTGTTAGATTTGTGGTTATTTTTATATAAACAAAATATAGTTTATACATTTACAGTTAACAATAAAACCTTGAAGGCTTGACATTGTTTGTGATTGATTGTTAATTTCCTTCTTGCTTTCTTTTATTTATTATATATTTAATTGAATAATAAATACCAGAAAATCGTTCTCTCAAACTTGAACTATAAATAACCTTTGACAATAATCCAAGAATAATATGCAGACGACAGCTGACCAAATTCATTTAGCCTTTTAAAATAATGCTCATTAGGACATTGGCGTATTCAATTAGCATTCAAAAGCAATTCCAACAATGTTGTCTTCTTAAGTCTATTATTAAGACAGAAATTGTTGCATTTCGCATTATAATTCTCTAACAGATTGTAAAATGCATTTCTTGCCAAAAGAAATTTGCGCAATTTTCGCAAAATAACTAATTTTAGAAAGGGGCGAAATTTGATAAATACAAAAATATACACTCAAGTACACAAGCACAGCGTTTACAACTTTCACAAATATAATAACATGTATCTAATGCCGAATATAAATCATTGTAATGAGCTGATACGGGGAGACGGGCGAGCATGACCCACACACACAAACAAACTCATAAATAATGCGATAGTTGAAAAAAAAAACAAGAAAAAAAGAGACAATATGTGCAAGGTTCTGGCAGATAAACCCACTCACACATGTGGAAAGTACTTACTCGGGGCCGTAAATCAACTGCTTAAGTTCCCCAAGACATAATAGAAACTTTTTTGTATTCTCTGTATAATATTTTTTTTTTTTTTTTTTTT
>VNJS01017141.1:0-17884 GCA_008042575.1 Drosophila watanabei | reverse complement strand
CCGGGTTATGGCGAGTGGGCGTGGCAGTGTCATTAGAGGCGCTCAATCTCGGTGGCCTGTTTGCTCACGAGACGCAACACAAACACTCTGATTCAATTTCACTCAAGCAACTGTGCAACTGTGGAACTGCAACTCTCCACCCCGTCTCCGCCCCAGCTGCCACTTTGCCATTTTGCCACCCCTTGCCACCGCCGCAGCGCGGAAAAAGTTTCGGGTGGCACTAATGCAAAATTTAAGAGAGAGCACAAAATGCCACGGAACGGCACGCACAAGTTAACAATCATTTAATTTCCATGTTTCAAATAACAATTTCGCGCGGCGCAAACTTTCGCCTGCCTGATAAACTGCCATTGCCGCAGACTTCTAATTACGAATGCAGAATAATGGCTCTGGACTCTGGGACTGTGCCGGGCCCCGATGGAAACTTGGTGGTTCGAACTGGTTCAGGACCCACCATTCACCGGGCACATTCGGAAATGTGCTTTCAGCAGCAGCAGCAGCAAACTTAACCGGCGAAATAGTTGTGCAGATATTCAATAGGCTCATTGTTCGGCGAAAGCACAAATGATCCAAAAGCCAAATTCACAAAGGCGGAGGTTCTTTTGCCGAAAAATTTCGCTAAAAGTACGGATAAAATATTTTTCCCGGCGAAATAGTTGCACAAAGCGAATGCATTCTCAACAAATATTGGATTTTAACAATTAGTAATTTGGAATTTTTGGGGGGAGAATAAAGTTTCGATTATGTATTGCCAAAAATATAAGTAAAATTAAAGCAAGATCTATGAAAGGAATTTAATATAAAAATATATTTTTTAGTTACAAACTATTCTTTAGAACATGAAGCTTAGTATTATATATGAGTATATAATTTTCCCCTTTGAAACTTTTGCTTTTCAAGTGAAATTTAAGTAAGTTTTTAGAATAAATATTACAGAAACTATATATTGTATAAGTACTATTATAATTGTATATCAGCCGGATATACCCTCTCTGTTACATGTTTTATGAACAAACCCACCGCTCCTACCGACCCCTTGCAAAATGTTATCCGTCTCCATGTAATTGCATTGAATACTCAGCACTTTATTTACTCGGCGCACCCGCCCAGTTCATTATGGGTTTCGGATCGAATTTCCATTGCCTGTGCACTATTTTTATTTGGTCGATGGCCGGATGGTCGGGGCGGTGCATTCATTTCATTTCAATGTGGCCAAGAGTGGGTGTGGTGCATCCTTCCATGTACCAAATACATGCCACCCGGCATAATGAGTCCATCGAGCGGCAGATGCAGCAACTTTGACATGGCCAGCGAGTCGTATCTACATTCTAATTTGTAACAATTGCATGACGAATGGTGGCCCCCTCACTCGCATATTTCACTATTATATATTTTGGATGGATGAATAAATGAAATCATATATCGCAGCCCCATCAATTAGGGGCAGGGCATTCGGATACGCTTCCTTATTATTATTATTATGGGAATGGTTATGGGGCCATAAGCGGAACATGCTACACACATCCGAATGGATGTTGGTTCATTCGATTGCCTCAACCTTGGCATACGAGTATTTGAATTTAGTAACTGATACGAACATCGCAACAATGGCCGCATATCCCGGGTCCGGCATTAGCAACAGGGCCAGAAAGAAGAAAGCCATTACGGGGAATCGCTTCTTGGCGAAATTGCCACAATAAATGCTAAAATGTGATTGTGCTTTAATAGTGCCGCTTTCCACTTTGACTTTGGCCATATTCTATATGCTATATGCCATGGAACATTTATGGGAATGTGCTGGCTCCTAGCTCCACATGTGCCTGCACTAGACAGCACGTGCCAGACCAAGAAAAAAGGTTTCGTCCTGGCTAAAAAACTTGTCTGAGTCCTTTGCGTTTTGGCTTGTCACTGACCGAATTGCCGGCGCCTACTTGGGCCAACTCCCCTCCGCATTTTGTCGCCTTAAAGGGTTTCGGATGTGACTCTGTGTGTGTGTGGAAGCCCAAGGAATGCGTATGCAACTTTAATAGACTTTCTGTCCAAAGGAATTTGAGGCCATATGCAGCATTGCCTGATCCTGGGACAGCTGTCCTTCAGCGTTAGCTTTGACAGTGAGGTTTGGCCTGGCAAGTAAGAGGGAAACACATATGTATTCAAATACACACACAACGTGGTTCGAGTTCAACAAACTAATGGCAAAGGAAACGTATTTTAAATTTATTTGATAAAATATTTAAACCAGCTAGTTCAATATACTTGGAAATAAACGCAAAAGCAAATGTTTTAAAGGAATTCAAGGAATATATTTATACTGTGTTATTATAAATATAATTTATGTTTGTTTTTTATAAATATAAGCTTAGGTTGGAATTTATATTTGACAGTATGTTTAATATTATTCGTTTTCTAAGTCAACATAACATAGTATTTGGACTTTTACTTGAGTGATGTCATGACCAAATGCTAATCAAAAAATTCTTATTTAAATTTAAAAAGTTTCAATATTGTTTTGTATTTTAAAATACTGTTGTTTGAACTATAGAATATAAGCATCTATAAGAATTTATAATTAATCTTTAAACAAAAATATAAACAGATTTAAAAGGTTACTTTGTCAGAAGAAAAAAATGTTTGTTTACAAACCGACTCCTAGAACTCTAACCAAAGTGCTTGCAACTACTGCGCCACAATTTTAATAAATAATAAATTTATTAATTAAAAAAAAACCCATCTAAAGTTTTACTTTTTATGAAGAAAGAGCATCTCATGTTTGCTTCGTTTATCAAGGCTCCACTTATTACCACTTCGTATAGATCCTGGCTTCCTCGAAACGTCTGCCTGTGTATGAATGTCGGCTGTCAATAACCATTGTGGTGCTCATACATTGCTCTTGTCTAGCAAATTGGTTCAGTGGATTAGTGGTGCGAGTGTATATATACTATATCTGTCGTTTCATGTGCTTGTCAGTGTGTGAGTGTGCCTGTCATTGTGTTGGGACATGACTCTGACAGCGCCACAAAATGGCGATCCACTCGCACTCTCACTCGCACCCGCACTCTCGGTTTCGGTCTCAATCCTGGGAGCTCAGTATCTGCGCCAAAGGTTTCCCGTTCATTCTTTTAAGTGGCAGGCCGAAAAAGGAAATAATTGGGCAAGCCACTGGACTGGCCCCGAAGGCCGCCGCATCTTTCAAAATCTATCAAAATCTCGCTTGTGTGCACAATGAATCAAGCTGACTTTGGCTTTAAAGGGCTTTCCGAAATGAAACGAAACGAAACGAACCGGAGCGAGCACGCTCCATTCCATCTGCACAATTCACACACAGCCGTGTTAATCCGCACTAATTTGTTGGCCATAATTCACTGGCCCGGCCGAAACCAAAACCGAAAGCCAAATCTGCAGGAGCCAAAGTCCGGGCTGAGCCATTTTCAAGTTGGTCCCCATCCGCCCTTTCGGCTAGTTTGCCATTTTCAGGGTGATGGATATCAGGGAAATTATCCTTTTTAATTGACAGCTGTTATGTGGATTTGGCCAGCCTCAGCATTAAACCCTGATTACGCGCTAAATTTATTTTTTGGCCCACCAACACAGTTCGCACCAATAAAGTATAGCCGGATACAGGCGGCCAGGGGACTTTTATTGCCGTAACTTCTTGTTCTTGAATTCGGTTTCCAGCCGCCAACGACAACGACGAGGACGACGACTCCGACTCTGAATATCCTTCGAAGCGCATTAGGCTGGCCATTCCTTTGGTTCTTCCTTTTCACAGGCGATACTATCGCCGGCATAATGAAGGACCTCCCCCCGAGAGCACCGCATAAATAAGGCACGAATAACCGAATAACCGAATAGCCGATGCCTTTGGAACGAAAGCGGAACGAAAGAGTGGGCTTTATGGGGATATGGCGAGGAAGGACAACAATGGAGACAGCGCCGGGGATAACTAAGCCGGGCGGCCTTACGTGCGCAGGATTTAATCGATGGACTTAGTTTATTGTTTTCAAATTGAAATTGCAAATTCAAAGCGCAGCCCCCGCGACACTTGCCGCCCCCAATAAATTTTTGGAGCCTGTCCCCAGGAGCCGAATTTCTCCTCATAAATATTTCGCATTTCCCTCGTCGCTCTCTCTCCCTCGTTCGGTTATTAAATTCTGCAAAATTGAAGTTTGAAATTGTAACCTTTTAATAAGAAGTCCAGGAGAGGCGGAAAGAACAACAGCACACGATGTAATTCAAATCGAATTGCAGAGCCCGAGTCTGGGCCTGATTCTGCTTTATGGCATTTCTGCCTCGTTTAGCCAACATCTTTCCTTTACTTTCTTTTTTTTTCTGGCGTTTTCTGGCCCTCTGGCACACCTTTTACTTTTATGGCAAAACAAGAAACTTTGCTGCCTCACCCAAAAATATTTTTGGCACAAATTTCGAATGTTGCATAAAAACTTTGGCTATTAAATGAAAATAGAAATTGCCTGCCTGTAAAGTCAACTTTTTCGGGGGATTCATTTAGTAACAACATGTTGTTAGTGGAAGCCATGCTCTAAATAACCCAACTACACAGCAGCAACTTCGCATAAGTTTCTTTAGCTTTTGGAACTGAAGTTGACTGACCTGATGCGAATATTATAGTCTGTCTTAGCAACAGCAGTCGTGTGTGGAAAAAGTCAGGTGAGTTGTAACTTTCAGCTGTATTTATATATATTTTACAACTATAAACTCTGAAATGTATACTCCCAAACTCAACACCAAATGCTTACTAATGAGCTTTGTAAAACTAGAAATCCTCTGAACTGCATTCCTGATTTTAGGCACCACATCAATCGGTGTGGTATTTGGCCATATTTATGGGCTGGTGTAGCTAATAGCAAACGGCTAATAAATGTTGCGATTA
Organism: Drosophila watanabei; assembly: GCA_008042575.1. NCBI lineage: Eukaryota > Metazoa > Arthropoda > Insecta > Diptera > Drosophilidae > Drosophila > Drosophila watanabei. The sequence goes on along the minus strand of VNJS01017141.1, from coordinate 12,996 downwards.
CCATTTGTCTTGTTTCAGTTTCATAGATTTCCAGGAACACAAAATATTTGTCGCTTGACAGCAACGAAAGGATATGCCCGTGCATGCGTGCGTGTGCGTGAGCCGTAATAATTTATGACCAAGTGATATTTCAATTTGCCAAAATATATGTGACTACATTAATTTTGCTTTGTTTCTGATTGCAACTTTGTATTCAATTATCGCAGATGCGAAACCGAAGCACTCTGCCAGTGAAGAGAAAATTTCCCTGTCCACAGGACCCCAGCTCGCTCTCTGCAGCTGCGCAACTGGCCAGGACTCGACTCTTACTTGGCCACGGACAAATGAGCTTAACTAATTTCAATGCACATTTATTACCTGCCTTGAGGTAATTACAAATACCAAGGGTGTCGTTGGTTTCCGTGCGAACTGTGTCCTTGAAAGTCCGCACCTCCAAAGTCCAGTACCAAAAAAAAAAAAAGTTGAGAAAACTTTTCCATTTTTCTATCAATTTCTGCAGGAAGGTGTAAACGGAAAATGGGAAAGGGCTGAGTGTGTGTGGGTTTGGGTGTGCGCCTCAGGGCTACACATTGGCGATGAAAGTTTGCCACAAAAAGAGCAGGATTTTCTGCCAAATCGAACCCCGAACGGCTCGCCTCGAAGGCTCCGCCTGGTGACAGACTTAACAAGCACACGCACTGGTGACCACGACACCTTCGACGCCCTGGCTACGTGCGCAAAATTAAGAGCTTAGTGCGACATGACCTTAAGTGTCAATTCATTGAAAATTTATAATTCGCCAGTCGACCATGAGTCTTGTGTGCCAGTTTGTCCTTTCACGGCGAGAAACGGCCTTAAAATCATTTAAAGCTAAATTGAACAATTTTCGGAATTGGAATCAAGATCCATTAAGATTATATTGAACCAGGCTTGGCATTATAATATATATTTGCCAACAAAGCAAGTTGTTTAATTAAGTTGATGAAAATAAGCCTTAGGGGTTGAGACTTAATTATTTTAAAATCTTGAATTTAAATCTTCAGTGGAATTGAATTTAAACTAGTGCTTTTCTGCCCACTTTAAATATTTGAAACTGAACTGCATCATGAATCTAATTATTTCAATTTCTATTCTAATGATTGTGATTTTATTTAAACAGATTTTCTTTTTATGCATAATGACTTGTGGTTGAAACACAAAACGATAAATTAGCTAATAAATTAAATTAAGTTCAAACTCTTCTTCGGTATTTAGGTGTAAATATTGTTGTGCTCAGTGTTCTCCCCAAGCTTTATAAACTAGCTTATTTCTGTGGCTTTTGCTCAATTATGTTTGTCCTTTTCCAATCTCTGCCAATTTAATGTGATTTAGCTCACAATTAGATTTATTTTTGGCTTTGAGTAGTTCACATTATTAGTGCTTGTGCACCAGTCACAATCAATCAAAGGAAAACGGAAATGTTTAACATGTCAAACAGCTCATGATTTTCCCGAAACATTTGTCACATCCTTGCGGGGCCTCGGATGAGGACAGAAAATTACCCAGTGCGAAGAAAAGAGCCGGGTAAATATTTTATTCCAAATACTTCTACTCAAGCACTATTCGGTCTCTATCTGCATCTCGGATCGACTTCCACGCCCACAAAACTACACCTGGTGCACGCCTCCCCTCAAGTATGCATCGCAGCACACGGACAAAGGCACAGGACCCGCGGGGAAAGGGGAGTCGGTCCTGAAAAGCCGAGAAAAATGGTGAAAAATTCAACCTGCCTGCAGAGGGCGACGTTTTGCGGCATCCTCAGCATCTTCCTTGCCGTGCAGCCTGTGCCTGGTGGCTTTCCAATGCAACTTATGCAAATTTATTGGAAAATACTTCGTTATTTTTTTCCTCAGTTCTTTTCTCGCTTCGCTTTGCTGCTGAGGAAAAGAGGAGGCGTTTCTCTTTTTGCGGCATAACTTTGAATACCCTTTTGTCAAAAAAAAAATATAGCTGGGGCACTTTGATTGGTAAATGTTCAAAAGTGATGCAGGTTAAATCCTAGAAATGTGACTAATATCTCTTGAGATTATTTAAGTATGCTCTTGCTATCAATTCCTCAAGGATGTTGTCTGGCAAAAAATATATAATAAAAGGCAGCAAATGGATTATCATTTTAACAATTAATATATTAATGAAAATATCTATGAAAACCCTAAGTTTCACTCCCTTAAAGATCGCACCTTTAAGTATTTCCCCCTAAATTATTCAAGGGAATTCATTCTTCGACTGACGATACTCCTGCCCTTTCAATAAATTTTTTTCTCCCACCGCCATTCTGCATTTTATTTATACATATCTGACGTCTTTTGCAGTTCGTCTTCAATTTTATTGTGGGGAACCGAATTGTGGGCGTTTTACATTTATTTTCCATTTGGAATGCAAGTTATTTCGCCGCGCAAGACAAAGGCCGATGTCTTTGCCATTTCCCTCTGCCTCTGCCAACGCAAAAAAAAGGGGGAGGAAAACTAAGGTGGAAAAGTGGGCGTAAGCAGGCGGCTTTCCCTTTGACTTTCGGGCAGCAAATACAACTGCATCTGCAACGGGAAACGCATCTGCATGTGGAATCGGGACTCTAAGCCAGCAAAGGGCAATTAATCAAGCTGATCCGGGGACTCAAGAGAAGCTCCTGCTCCTCATTTGCTCGGTTCATTGTTCAGAGTTGTGCCATCATTAATTCGTTGGCCAATTGTTTGCTCCCCACCGCAGAAATGTTTACAGCATTTTGCCTTTGTCATCCTGGCCATTTTCCGCACGACAGCACAAACTATTTGTGCGGCATTTTTATTTCACTTTCTAATATGAATTGTTCTGCCCCTAAGCCCCCTAAGCGGATGAGATAGAAGCGGAGTGCCAGACTTGGATTCGGATTCGTATTCGTATTCGCCGGGTGTTCAACGTAATTAATTATAACGGAATTCATTTATTTTCCTCCTCTATACAGCATCTTAGAAATGCCGTCAACAATTTCCCTCGTACTTGCAATGTGTAGATGTTGCTAATTAATGAGGGGATTTCTTTGGAATTATCTGAGATACATTCAAGGGTTGCGAACTTTATCAATTCGAATGGGGTTGATATTGAAAAGTTTGAAGTAGTCCAAGCTGTTCTAAAATAAAGAAAATAAATTAAATTAGTATGTTAATTAATATAATCATAACTTTGAGTGAAAAAAAATACATAATTCTTTATATTTCGTTTAATATTTATTTTGAAGAGATTTATTTATTTCTAACCAAATAGTACTATTATATACTACAGAAGTTTATTTATTCGACGTTATTAATTACATTTTAAATACTCTATAAATGGTATATATTGTTTATCATTTAAAAAAAAAAGGATAAAGCTATATAGCATCAAATTGAACTTTAATAATAATACACTTTAGCAATAACTGAATTTCGTAAGGCAAATAAATTAATTAAAATTAAAATAGGGTTAGTTAAAAAGTCAAACTTAAAGGCTAATTACTATCGATACCTATTGGTATTTGAAAGGATAATATATTATCAAAACATCAAAAATCTAGAGCATTCTTAATTCAGGACAATTAAGGATAATATTTTATCAAACCCACAAAAATCTAAAGTCATCTTAATTTCGGAAAATTAAGATTAATATTAGCGTAACCCAGAAATTCCAAATTATCTAGATATACAGTTGGTCACTTGAAGCCCTCGGAACAAATTTGCCTCTTAGATGAATCTGTAACCCTTCCAGAGAGGCCTTTCCTAATTTGGTTTCCTCTGGTTACTTATCAAATCCATCATTGACCTCAAACCTGGTGAATTACCGCATTTTGAGGTGAGGCAGGACAACAGAGTGTGGAAACTGGGGCTGCAAACGACGAACAGGTCGGGTTGAAATGAAGCCTGGGACATAGAAGCACTAATTTGCATAAGGCTGGGCCTGGCAGATGGAGTGAATGTTGTAATTTAATTAGCTGCCACTTCCATTTCACTCAGTGGTTGGCATCAGTTGTTGCAACCTAATTGAAATTACCTGCGCTAATAAACCGGGGTGGAGCAGGTGGAGCGACTTGTGCCTGACTGTGAAATGCATTTGTCTGCCATAGATCTTCGATTAAAATTCCGCAGAAGAGCGATGCAGCCAGCCAATCCAGATTCGAATTTCTCGCACACATAATTGGAAAGCGCTTTTGACGGGTCGGACGACTGACGAGCCATCAATCAAACGCTTAGCGAGTACATCAATCGCGCAGCGGGTCCATTGTGCGACTGCGAGTGTGCGGGGATAAATCACGGGTGCGATGGGTTGCCATCGCTACTGTTATCCGAAACTATTCATCAAAGGTCTGGCCAAATATTTGGCAATTGCTGGAGCTGCCAGCATCCAGAAGGATGCCCCTTTGCAATTAGTTCCACAGAAGATGGTGCTCCTGCAAGCATCGAGGAAGGTGCCCATTAAATTATCATAGAAATTCAATTATTCTCCAATGCGCGATGGGTGCCCATCAAGCGAATTCGATGGCAAAAAGGGAATGCTTTTTAATGGCCAGCTCGTAAAAATTCCGGGGATTCGGCCAGGTAAGCAGCAATTGATCATAATACAATTTTTGATATCGTTGTTAAGCTCGCGTCGCGCATAAAACTCACATTATACTAAATATCTAATGACCAGAAAGTATGCAAACCGAAATTTATATGCTTGCGGACGCCTCGAAATTGCTGCAGCGTGCTCCATTAGCAGCGAGAAGTGTGGAATGTCGATGGATGCAACGCTCAACTTCCAGGAGCTTACCCCGTGGAGCGGGCGCCCTGAGAAGTATGCTATTAAAATTATACCTTGCTAAAAGGCGAAATTACAAGCAAAGTTAACAAGAGGAGCGACTGCCTCATAAAAGTTTTCCATATTAATGAGCTCCCCCTCTCAACCGAAAAAGAACCCACCCACCCCGCTGCGTACATCGAGCGCATTAAAATTGTTGAAACGGCGGAGGGAAGCCGCGGCGCGGAATGGGTAGATCCTGCGGTTGGTGACCATCTCCTGAGGGTGTCACTGTCTGAGCCGGGTAATGGAGTTGAGTGAGTTTTCATAAGCCATTTAACGGTCTACAAAGCTGCTGTTGGCCACAATTTTCCCGGGCTTCCAGCGAGGGGGCGATGGTCAGAGACAGCGACAATGTTGATTGGCTCCGAATGGGCGACCATCAACATATTGAAATAGAATAAAGTTTGGGGAGCTATTTAGGTGAAATTTATGCATTTTAATGGGTACGAAAAGGTAATCTTTAGGCTTGGCTGAAAGATTTTCTAAAAAAATTAACCACTTTGTTCTTATAAAGAAATATAATGGGAATAAGATTTAAAAAAGATATCAAGCACTTTTAAAAATTATTTGTTATAAAATTATAATTTAAAAAAATGCGATTAAGGACTATAAACCTTATTTTAAATGTTGCTTATTAATTGTCGAATCGTTCAATTTGATAAAATGTAAATGTCGAAGTCGAAGGACATTTTATTTTAACTGGAAGCCTTTATTAATCTTTGAGTCTTGTCCTTTCTTTTCTTCACAAAGTAGTCCATTATCTGTAATTACAAACCGCGCGTGAAAAATATAAAAGTGTACTTGACTTCTCTGCAACTATTTTTCCTTAATTTATCAATTTTTCCTGAGCCCCGACAGAAAGTGAGAAGAGGGATTTTATTCGGCTTTCACAAGCAAATTAAGGCAGACGTACGTACGTACTTATATTTCGAACCGACACGTTGGATATGTGTTTTCAATATAAAACGACGGCAAGGATGCCATATCCCCTCAGGTCGAGGGTGAGAGGGAGAAGGGCTGGCAGGATGCTCCTCATACGTTGGCTGCTATTTAAGCAACGTAACTTAAAATAATCGCACTCATATATAATCCGAGGCATGCAACTTTCGGATCCCGTGCCAATGCCACACACACACTATCATCCTATATCCTGTACCTATATATATGTATATATTTGCTGCTCCTTAGCATAAGTAATAAATGTACTACGCCGCATGAGAGAAATCGCTTGGAATGGCAGGAAAATAAATTATCGAACTTCGATTTCACTACTCGTCCTTTCAGGACGCCCCCCGCCCTGCTCCCGCACTTGCCAGCTCTATTTTCATTTTGTATTTTATGATTTTGTACGCTTTTTCGGTCTTAGGTTATAAAATTGATACGTAAAGAGAAAGAAATTTCAGCTGAGTTCGATTTCTCGGCCGCCTTTCCCTTCTACCCCGCCGACAGTTTAAAGGGAAATTCAACACATGTGTATGGGTATTTAATGTGAGGGGTAACTGGATACCCCGCTCATCGGGGTGTTTGCCAGCTTAGGGCTTTTCAGGTTAGGCAAATATTATTATTTGCCTGCGCATCGGATTTCAATTTCAGCTTGGTCCGGCAAGGTCACGTCGCTAAGCGTTTCCAGAACATATAGCACACACACACACATAGTGTGTGGCTTATAGTGAGAGCGTATTTTTCACAAATTGAACAATTGAACCAAGGAGCCAGCTCAAGGCTAACAAATTGAACGATGTCGCCTGCAGTCGACGCCGAGTCGAGTTCAATTTGTGCTGCAAACTAACGCTAACAACACCAGTCTACAAATAGGACTTTGAAGAAAAATTAGAGTTTTTATTCATAAAAGAATGGAATCTTAAAAATGCCTTATTAAACTCTTAAACATAAATAAAACAGATTTTAATTTGAGATGTTACTATATATATCGTGACACAAATTAAACATATAAGCAGAGTTTTAACTAATTTATAAAACATCATCTTTGACTTAACCAGTGCAGCTGACGGTGATAAAATATCATTTAAAAACCCCACTTATAAAGAAGAAATATTAAATTATACATTATTTTACTCATAAAATACATAATTCCTTTAAATTTCAATTATATCCCCGTGCAATAACACCAACTAAAATGTATTTAGCAAACAATAGTTTAAAATTGTCAAGCAGGATCAGTATTTAGCATATTTCACATTGCATTATTGACAGTTTTAACTTGTTTTCATTGAATTTGCCTCCCTAAGCCTGAGCCCAATGAACACGTAAATATAGGATTTCATTTTTCCTGTTGACCAGTGTCGCTCCCTCTGTGAATGTGCTTATCTGTGTGAGTGTCCGTGTGAGTGTGGCTTTGTGTGCGGCTGGGTCATGTCAAGCAAACGTTCAACACCGTCTCATTAATCATGCCGGCCACACACACACTCTTGCAGAGACAACATGTGGCCTCTTTCTTTGTGTCTCTGCGGGCTGCAGCTCCCACTCTCTTACTCTCTCCGCTCCTCCCACTTTTTTTCTTTTTTTGATTAAAATTCAACTTTTGACTCTTGCATTGTAATGGCTGACATCATTTGCTTGCCACTGCTGACCACCTGTGCCAGCTCCTGGCTGCTGCCCCACAGACAGACACACCGAGTATTAGCGAGCGGGGGGAGCGACAGGATAATGCTTTGTGTAACTTTCTCAGTTTGGTAATCTCTTAACGCAAACAAAAATGGAAATCGGAGTTGAGTGAATCACAAAATACACTTCCTATTTGATGATTTAGTTAAAGGAGAGAATATCATATATTATAGGAATTGGTTTTAAAAAGATAATGTATGGTAAAGCTTCCTCTACATATTTTTTGTTTTTGTTTTTATAGAAAATAAAGTCTAAAAATAATAATGACACCTTAGATTTTACACAAATTTCAAAATAATATATTAATGTCCTTAAATATAATATTTTCAAGATATATCTTCAATAAGCACCTGCTCTCTTATCAAAACCTATCGTTTATTTTATGTGTATTATTTATTATATGTAAAATATTAACAGATTTTCTTCTCAATTAACAAAAAATTGCTTAATATTAACACCGTTCAATTTAATTTTCAACCTTTCAAGTTTCACAATTTTTTTCAAATAAAAAATTGATTCTGTTTCAAATTTATTTGGCAAATTCAGCAATCGTGTTTATTTAAACTATTTCCGATATATCCGTGCAACTTTTCACATTCGCTTCAATCAATTAGTAATCGCATTTGTTTTTGTTTGAACGCAATCTGGCAGCGAATGTACTCGCTGCGTGAGGCACATCTAAAACACACGGTCTGGCAAAGTTTTCCATTTGATTCATTCGCTCGGCTCTTTTTGTTACGGCTCTTGTTGTTGCGGCCAAAACATTTTTAACTTTCCGCCTGCCGCGTGATATTTTCGGGACTCGGCACTCGGCGCCCGGCGCATTCATTTATTTAAAAAAGAAAACCTTTTCATATAAAGAATTCATTTCGGTTGCCTACTTTCGGGTCGTGGCGGGCCACGGTCCGGTCCGGACGGGCATTGTTCAGCTGTCACGTCCGTCATCAGCATCAGCATCAGCTGTCGGCCAGGACGGGACCCGGTTTTGGCCAGGCCCTCGGACCTACGTGCTGCGAGCCCTGCGGGAGTGTGTTTATGTGCGGTTCTAATGTTTTGCCGGCTTTCATTACATGCATCCACTCCCGGCTCACTCAAATTGCCATCAGCGGCGGCAGGACGAGCCGAGATCTGTGCCGTTTGCATTTGACAAATGACAAACTCCACTGGCCTTGGACACTGCCTCCCGCCGAAAATTGCTAATGATGTCATTAATTTTGCACAATTTTTAATGCGTTTGCAATTGGTTGCTTTTTTTTTTTTTTTTTTGTTGCTGTCCGTACTTTTTGTTGCTGCGCTAAAAGCCTCTCCAAATGTTTGTGATAGAAATTGCACAAAAAGGATTCGCTTCTGGCCATTTTATTTTTGCCAGCAGTGTGGGTAAACGAAAGAAAAAGCATTTGCCAAGCAAATACACAAGGCAGCAGCGTCAAATTTGCTCTGCAGCAATGCAAATGCAGCATCAGAAGCTTCCTGACTGGCACTTTGCCCCCTGGGCTAACGACTTTACCCCCGTTCCTGGCACTGCCAATGGCAATGGCAATGGCAGCCGCAAAATATTTGCGCTAATTGAGATAAAATACAATTTAATGGGGCGGAGGAGAGGGAGCACACCATTGCTATTATTTTGCCCTGCACTGTCAAAAATGGTGTTCGAAATGTGGAATAGAAGTGGCTTTATCTTACATCTAATATGCATAATGCAGCCTAGAATATTTAAATCACTCACAAAGCAAAAAACAATATCATTAAAAGGATACATTGTTTATTTTCTCTCGTTCGCTACCAAGACTTGGCTTTATTATTGTCTGTGAGAGCAGTGAGAGGGAGAAAGCAAAGCAGACTCAAAAGAACGATCTTTGCTCTCGCTCTTTAAACAAGAAAAGAAAAGGGTCAAAGTAAGACATTTCAATGATTCAATTTACAACAATTTACAATAATATTATTACTATTTGTTAATATCAAGAGATTTATCTATAAATATTTCTCAGATACTTTTTTCAGTGTGTTCCTGGACAGACTTTCAACAGACCCAAATAATCGATCTGGATTCTTGGTGCCTGCAATTCCAAGTCAGGGAACTTAATATCTCTTACCAGTATTTGCAATTATTTGGCGTTGAGGTCCGCTTCCTCCCCTCTTGACGATCCTCTTGGCCACATTAACCAAACCTCATCGCTCAATGTGTCAATTTTCGAGGCAGGACACTGAGCTGGGCAGGAGGAAGGGCCAAGGGAAGAAGTAGATGTTGATGTAGCAGCTACTGCAACCAGATGTGGCAAAACAAAAGGCAACATCAGCCAGCGCACAGACACAGTTTGCCAATGACAAGCTAGCCGAAGACAACACAACACGACTGAAAATTGACTGCATTTTCCCCAGTTTTGTTTGCACAATTTTCAATATGCATTTTCGTGCAGCTGCAGCTGGATAAAAAGAAGCAAAGAAAAAAAAAATAGACACACACAAAAAGACAACAATAAAGCTGAGCAACAATGAAGCTGTTTGCCTGTCTTGTTTCATATCTCTGGAAAACTGTGGCAAACATAACTTCCGCCCCTCGATTCCCCGAATCGCTTAACCGCAGAGCTAAAAACTGACAAAACGAATGGCAAAACCAATTGCTGCGAATTGCGGTCAACAGTTTTGATTGTTTTTGTGGCCAAGCCAAGGGTGCTCGGAGCCTACGACCGTCCCCGTCCGCCCACAGCTCCCCCTGATAACTGCTGTCTTTCGGTGGCAAACAATTCCAGCTGTGAAATACTCACATTCCCGCACTCGAACAGGAATCAAACAGAAACAGTCGGAAATTCTCCAGTTTTCGTTATGCACTTACAATCAATTTGCGGCCATAAATTCAGCTGCCACGCCCAGGCGGAACCAGCCGCCAGGAGCGGAGCGGAGCCTCCGCCCCCCGATTTTTGACGCATCTTGTGCACGTCTGCGTGCGAGGCAAATAAAACCAGGACGAACCCAAAAAAAAGAGAGAAAAAAAAGAACACATAGCAAACATAATGGCGACGCTTTACAACCCTTTGCTGCAACAAATAAAAATTTATGACTCTGCCAAGAGCGGAGCCAAAGTAATGTGTATGCTTATGGCTGTGGAGCAAATGGTGTAAGAAATGGTGCGAAATAAAATATTGGCTAATAATCGTATGATAATGCCGAAGGATTTGGCCCGCCGGCCTGCGGCAAAAGTTCTCACTCGGGGGACACGTTGCGTATACGCAATCCATTCTCCACTTTTTTGCGGGCAGTTAATAATGCTTTGGTTTATGGGGGAAGGAAGGCGGTGGAAGGGTCCTGGCCTGGCATTAATAATGACAACTCGTTTATAGCCGCATCAAAATGGAGCCCAAAGCCCAGCACTCAAACTCGCCCTTCGCGCTTTATCCTAATTGCACTGGAGTCCCCGAAGCCGGAGTAAAGCTCATGTGTGTGTGCGAGAGGAACTACGGTTGTGGGAGTGTTTCCCTGAGTGTATGGTGTATGGTGTATGGTGTATGGTGTGTGGGTGTATGTTTGTGTTTGCTTGGCCCGGCGGCAAAAGTCTGATAAGCTGGCAGTTCGCAAAAAATAAAAGAGTTGCAGGCAAGAGAGTGTAAGGAAAACATTGCAGGAGTTGCATTTAAGTGCAGTTCTCACATCCTGCATGTCCTTGGCTTCAGCTGGGGAAGTACAAGGGGCGGCGTTCGAGTAAGTGCCTATGGTAACTACAGCCCCTAAGTGGAGTGACGTAAAAACTTATCCCAGGCTCTATTATCTCCCAGCATAAGGCATGCACCTCTGCGCGGGAGGCTGAGAGTTCGTCCTCGCCGTGAACTTTAAGGAAATTCTCAGCCAAGGCAGCAGAAACTTTAGAATGTAATGATTTAAATTTGATTTAAAATTATGATTTTATTGTTACACAGTAACTCTAAAAGTTATTTACTATCTCCGCAAGCACTTAACCATCGAAATAAATACAGATCTTTATCCATTTTAATTCAAATACAGAAACAAGTTGACAACATCTCTAACTTTATGTCTAAAACAATTTACCTGCAAAGGACGTCTAGGAACTTTCCCAGGGCCTCACTACAAGGAATCCATCCACTGTCTTTTTTTTCAGAGACAAACTAACACGGCAGATCCATCCCCAGGTCTGACAGAGTAACTTGACTTCGTGGTGCCGCCCCTTTGTTGTGGCTTCCAGGACGCGGAGTTTCGCCGGCTGATTGCCGCTGTTGCACCATCATTGTTGCACTGGCGGCGGCGCTTCGGAGGTGCAACTTTCGCCAAAGTGGCAACTTTTAACGCTTTTAGCTGTTGATAGTGGTCGGAAAAGTTTCGGGCCAACTGTTATCGCCGCGTTGCCGCCGCCCTGAGCACGTGCAAAAGGCCCTAATTATGACACAAGAACTAGTCCCCGGCACACCTCTCCCAACTATTTAGCCCATAATTGTTCCAGAAATCGTTTGTTTACGCTTCACTTGCCTCTTGGAAACGTGTTTTTCTTCCCCTTTTTCTTGCCCTCCAGCTATGCATTTTTCATGGCATTTGTCTGAAGCGTTCTTATTCCGGTCTCGGGCATTTTAAAGTCGGTGGTGAAAGGGAAAAACAGAAACCAGAAAAATGGAAAAATAGAAAATACAAAACAGAAAAGTAAAAAGGCAGAAAAAAAAATCAAGAGGAAAAGCGAACACATTTCAAAAACATAAACGCACAAAATGTGTCAACCGCAATATGCTCGCTGTGTAAACAGGGCCGAGGCGGGCACATGCGGAAATCACTAAAGGCACTTCCTGCACCAGCAACAAATGCTATAAAAATCATGAAAGCAGCGCCTCAGACTCCTTCCCTTCTCCACTCACTCACCTATAGAGCACACATATAGATAAGCCGGGCACGATAAACGGGCTTTGGACTGGAGACTGGAGCCGAGGTCAATGGGTCGCTCCCAATGTGGCGGAGGGTTGTCGATGTTTTAGAGGAGAGTGAGATGATCACGTGAAGTCAGGGGACACGACACCCCTAAGGATGCCTATAGGGATCTTGAATAATAAAAGATTTAATTAAAATAAAGTCACCTAGAATCTATAGCCTAGAACACATATCTAAATAAGTTTTTAAGGTTTTCTTCTGAAGCTTTATTTTTATAAACAATTAAACCTAGTGCTAAATAGTAGATATTTTAATCTCAGACTTTATGAGGCCAAAATCTAATGCACACATTAAATTTTCTACCTCTATTAAATAAAGTTTAAAATATATTTTATTAAAAACACAAAGAATGCCCCCAGCGAGTGCCCCTTAAAGTTTGCTGCAAAAGTGTTTATAGAAAAAGTTTTGGTCTCGGGCATTTCGTCGCATATGTCCTCTGTGTGCACCTCTGGCTAAGATCCTATTTCTTTACTATTTCCCCGCTTTCCTCGCTTTCCCCGCTCCCAGATGTCAGCCATACTTGTCATAATACGCACACACAGACACGGACACACATATAGACGGAGGCATCAAATGCCGCAACACTTTGGATCTGAGTCGGGCATTCCGCATGCCACAAGCAAACACACTCAAGCTCGA
>VNJS01017139.1:0-14819 GCA_008042575.1 Drosophila watanabei | reverse complement strand
TTCCGATCACGCTTGACTTGGTTCGGAATGATTTTTTCTGATCGTACGCGTTGTATGAGCAACACAGAATGATCGAGACTGCTGCTTCCATTCAGGCCGATCGCAATCATACCGTTCGGTCACACCGGTTTTGATTTGCTCATACCGAGTAGTTCGATTCACTCTGACGAAATTAAGCAGAACCTCGCGTGCATAATTACTTGCGGTTTAATCTGTTGCCTTAATAAAATAATAATGGACCGCGAATCGAAAGAGACCGTTGCTGCCAACATTAAAAATGGAAACTATACCTTATCTGGCCAGCGGAAGGGACGAAGTTTCATATGGAATATTTTGACAGAAATAATAAAGCCGGACAATAATAATTTGTGTTCCTTAATATATTATGCATACCGTTTGTTTATTAATTATAAGCATTATACCTATATTAAGTTTCTTTCTGCATTATATTAATTTTAATTATAAGGGTAAAAAATTAAGAAATAAATGAAGTCTTCTGTATCAGTTAATTCTTTGCATCGCGACTTGTTTCCTTTAAAACACTTAAATTTTCATGATGTATGTATGTACATATTAAAAAAAATTTTACACATTTCGCAAGGCGATTCTCGATCTGATTGCTTCATTCACAATCAAATCAGGCGCAACATGAATGAAGCCTGAGCTCTTTTGAATCGTTGAACTTGATCGATCTGTTTCTGCACAATCAGTTCCGATCATCATACCGGTACCAACAAATCAGTTTGAATCAGTAAGCAGAGCAATCAAGCCAACTGAACGAGATCGTTCGTATTGTTCGCGAAGATCGATCGAACATGTTGTGGCGATCTGCTGTGTTGAGTTGTGATCGGCTTGAGCGTTGTTGCTCGATCCGGAACGATCATACTCAATGCAGCTCTCTGATGTGGACCGTTCCGACTTTGGACGGACAGGGCTAAATCGACTCGGCTGTTGATGCTGATCAAGAATATATATACTTCATAGGGTCGGAAAAGCATCCTTCACTGCGTTGCAAACTTCTGACTTATAAAACCATGAACCGAGCATAGAAAGGAAGTTTGCTTTTTATTTAGTTGTCAACGGCTGTAAGTGTCTGAAATTTGCAAATATTATGTAGAAGTTGCCCAAAAAATAATGCTGTCTATAAAATTTAAATTTTTAGCAAGTTATACAAATTATATTCCATGAAATAAACATAAATTTATAACTATTACATTAATAAGGAACATATTTTTTCAATAATGATAGTATATTCACTTGATTAAAGAATGTTAATTATGAAATCCAATTCGTCGTTTCCTTCTGAATCAGAACACGTCTTATTTTCTGTTGGGGGCTAATTAAGTTCACGATTTATTTCTATTATAATCTTTAAGGCACAAGGGATTGCGTAATTTGCTCTTCACTATATTTATCTTCAAAGATATACGACCTCAGCGATCGTCTAATTTTGATAAAACAGCAAATGGGTTATAGTTTCCTTAGTTTCCGTATTTTGAGACTTTAGCCCAAATTTGATTGTGACCTCCACAACTCCCACTTCATTTAAGAGTTTTGTCACTTTGATTAAAATTAAATTCAAATCCGAATCTGTGCGAATCCATTCCTTAAATTCGTCGTCGGGCATAAAATCGAACCACTAAGTTAAACGCTAGTTCAGATAACTTTATAAACTATTATAAATCGTAATTAGTTAGTTTAGTCCAAAGAAAATAAAAACATGGGTAGTTTTTAAAATGGCTAAAATATAAAATAACAAGAATGGAAGCAAGCTTCGGCACACCAAAGTTTGTTTACCCTTGCAGATTTCAATTTGATCATTAATAATCTATCCATACCTAATGTAATTATTTTTACAGTTTAAAATTTTTTTTTAAATTTTTTATATGTAGACTTTTACATTTTCCTCCACATTTACCAATCGATCCTATGAAAGCTATATGATATAGTCGTCCGAAATTTATGGAATTAAAAACGAAATTCTAAATAACAAGATGTTTGTTTCTTAAAGTATATGAAAAAAAGTTGAAAACTGACAGATGTTATTTTTTTCCCTAAAAATTTCCCGAGTAGTAAGAGTAAATTCTGATAGCTCCATAATTGAGGGACTAGTTTGCGTAGAAACGGTCTGACTGACATGGCTAGAATGACTGTTAATACTGATCAAAAGTATATATACTTGATAGAGTCGGAATTGTCTCCTTCACTGCGTTGCAACTTTCTGACTGATTTTAGATGTTTGGATTTAATTTTAGAAATATCGAACTACTGAATCATATAGCTGCCAACGGAACGGTCCACAGTGTAAGATTTTGCCAATCTAGGGGAACTTAATTAAAGAGAGGAGAGGATGGTGCCTGCATACCCTACCGGCGATTGCTTTTTAGGAGAGCGGGCAGAACTGACTGGGTCAAAACCGACTGCAATATGCCCTGTTCCTATCTGTGCATGGATTTTTATTCATTAGAATAATAATAAAACATTTCACTGCTGCCGCTGATTTGAATTTGTAAACAAATATGAAACGTATGCTGAAACATTAAAAAATATATTATAACATATAACATTCTTATTTTTATCATTAACCCAATAGTGAATATGCCCATATGGTTAGGGTACCCAATATGAAAAGTAGCAAAAGACCAAATATTCTTGAGGGCCAAATTGAAATGATCGCACACATGCACCCGTGTCCGTGAATGCATGAACACGCATACATATAAAGAAGAATTCATGCGGAGCAACCTTCTCAAGATGCGCCACTCTGCGACTGAACTCTCGCAATCGGTGTGCGAGCATAAGAATGAGAGAGCGAAAAATCCGAGTGCACACAAAGCTACGGGGCCCTCCGCTAACAGCCCGAATCCGAGCACACGAAGCCTCGGGGCCTGCCGCGAACAGCCCTGGGGCCTGTCGCTAAGAAATTTTTGTGCCCATTTTCGTTGTATGAAATGGGAAGTCTATATGTTGTATGGTTAGTGGCGAGACTCACTTATGGAGCATGCAGTGAAAGTTTTCGGAAATGATTTTGATCATTCTAAACTGAAATTGCATTTGACACCGATCTAGGAGAGATAAAGCCAAAATTTTATCAAACAATGCAAGTTGGCTGCATAGGACAATAAAGGCCGAGGAATACAAACTCGATGTGAATCCATCCACCTTAAGAAACAGTATATGGCCAAAGAAAGCTTTCGATGAGTGCTGTGTAAAAACGCAACAGAGAAAAATCCAACATTTCTTGTCATCAGCTGAAAAAAGCAAAGTGCTTGCAGCCGCAGAGTGGTCCCGCGTCAACAGGGACCAATTTTAAAAGAGCAACGTTATCGACTACTGGCCCTCCTGACCGTATCTCAGCTGATCAGGCACTCGCTTTAATGATAGATTCAAACATATCAATGCACCAGTACAACACTTTGCGGCAGCATACCAAAATGGTCTGTCCGAAGCTGTATCCCTGTTACGATCTCGTTAAGAAGTCAAAAATGCTGTGCTCTTAAAGACCAAAATCTAGGCACTTTGAGCTTCCTAAAGAAGTAATCACAAGATCATTATAGTAATGAAAGCTTTAAATCTATTTCGGAGTCTGATTAACTTTGCAAGCAAAAATATACAAGATTTTTTTTATGAAATTTAAATTGTATTTTATTAATTAAAGAAAATCTAAAAATTTAAAGCTATGTTTTTTTAATTCGCTGATAACTTATCTTTAATATACAATTTTATTTTCAGATGTTCTATTTATAAATAAGAAGTTACAGTCAAAACACCACCTAAAAACGTAATTTAAAAAAAAAAAGTAGAAAAAGTTGTCTCGAAAAATTAAAAAAAAAAAATTTTTAGATGGTAAAAAGATACAACAAAAAAACCAAAATTAGTTAAAAGTTCAAAAAAAAATTCTTTAATATTTTTTGTAAGTACTTTTTTTTTTGCAGATTTTGACGCCCACTGAAATGCCACGCCCACTTGTTTAATTCCAGACATTTCAAATTATTTCAGAATTTTGTTTTAAATTTCATAAAAATCGGACGACTATATCATATAGCTGCCTTATAACCGATCGGTAAATGTGTACAAAATTATATTTTACTTTACATGTGCAAATTTAAAAAAATTTAAAGCTGTAAAAAAAAAAATTTGAATATAAAAGTAATTCGTTTTATATTAGATAGATTATAATTGATGTCATTGGAATTTGCAAGGGTATACAAACTTCGGCGTGCCAAAGCTAGTTTCCTTTCTTGTTATACCCTTGGAAGGTATTCTAATTTCAGTCAGAAGTTTGCGACGCAGTGAAAGAGTCATCTCCGACCCTATTAAGTATAGATATACTTGATCAGTATCAGCATGTCCGTCTGTCCGTTTCTACGCAAACTTGTCCTTCAGTTTTGAAGCTATCTGAATAAAACTTTGCAGATAGTCTTCTATATACTCTCACTTGTACATAAGTCGAAACGGGCGAGATCGGATGACTATATCATATAGCTGCCATACAAACGATCCGAAAATTTGTAGACAAAAAAATATAACTTCACTGTTTTTCAACATAGCTTCATCAACTTTCGGTTATGAGCTTTGTATTTCATTTTTGAGTTTCGGATTAAATTTTGAAAAAATCGGACTACTATATCATTTTTAGAAAAAAAAATTATAACTTTGTCAGTTTTTAACATAATTTCTTTGAGATCCAAGTATTTCATATCGTTTCATAGTTTGGTTTAGAATTTTATAAAAGTCGGACGACTATATCATATAGCTGCCATACAAACGATCGGTAAATGTGGAGAAAAAAATTGATTTCACTTTACATGTTAAAAATTTAAAAAAATTGTAAAATTAAAATGAATATGAAAGAAATTCATATTATATTAGATAGGGATAGATTATACATGATACAAACGGAATCTGCAAGGGTATACAAACTTCGGCGTGCCGAAGTTAGCTTTCTTTCTTTTTTTTAGTTGCGGCTGGAATAAATGGTCAAGATCAGAGGCGGGCACGAGACCTAACGGTTTGGGTAGCAGCTCGGCCAGAAAAAAAAAACAACAACAAGCCGCGCAGTTCCCTTTAAAATTGTTCTTGTTTTTGGTACGATGTGTGAGTTCGGTCGCTTGGGTTGTGTTGTTGCAAACTCAAGACCGCGGCGTTGTGCTTGCTACCTGCGCCAAAAGTCTGTGTCGTTGTTTTTGTAAAACTTCACGGTTCGCTGATCGCGAGCACCGACGACGCGAGGACGACTTGCTGGCGCCTCCCAAAAAAGATAACGGTTGGAGCAGCGTGAGCAAATTGAGCCACGGCGTGCCTACCTCTGGTCAAGATAGATGGGTCGGGAAAGTGAAATTTAATAATTTCAAAACATTCCTTGGAAGGAAAAGGAGCTCGAGTTATTGGCCTCAGTCCAGTAAGAAAACTACAATTCTTATCGAAACTCTGTAACTCTGAAACTAAGGGCAAGATCAGGTCGTCCAAAAGTATTGTCAGATAGGGACGAATGCCGAATCCTGGGCTCAGTAAAAGACAATCCCAAAAATTTAGCACTTAAGTTACAGGAGAAACTATTCCGGAGCTCAGGAAACAAAGTTCACCCTTAAACGTTACGAAAATTGGTTATAAAAAGGGGTACAACGTAAGGAAGCCTTTGATTTACACTATTAATCGAAATAGGAGGCTGGATTTTGCAAATACATAACCAAGCCGGAATCTTTTTGGTATTATGTTAGCTGGAATGATAATTCAAAGTTGAAAAATTTTTGGTACGGATGATTCCCAAAATGTATGTCGGGACTTCAATACGGGATTGAATCTTAAATCTGGAAACAGCTCTAGTTGGAGTTACTCTATTTTTAACTTCCACGGAACATGATTTTAATGATAGCTTAATCGACATTTCGTTATCCAAATTCAACTATGTACGAAATTCTTCAAACGCTTATTGGTCTTTGTTTTGTCTCTGTTTTGGCGAGAGTTAGGGTTGCGCCCCTAACGCAGCCCGATGATCCCTATCATCCCCTACTTTCGATGTCACTCTCGACATTGGGTCCAACGTACAGAATATTTCTCATCGGCCAGCCAAAAAAGTACGCTGCTTTCGCAAGACGGACTTTAAAAGGCAAAATCATTTTATTTCAGAAGTTAATTGGTCGGACTTATACATGTGCATATACAGACATGGTGGATGCCATGGATATTTTTTAAATTGCCATTTATTTTGAGTTGAATGTGTTCCGTTATACCATCCATCAATCTTAAATAAACCTTTTTGGTTTATGCAAAATTTAGACGTATCTGCTCTTTTACTGCTCTTTCTGCATATTTAACAGCTAGGACAAACTTCACTGTGCGGAACACGCAGTGTTATAAGTTTTCACAGGACCCTAAACAGTTTTATAATTTTGTTAACACTAAACGTAAGCCTCAAACACATCCTACTTCCCTTTCATTTAAAGATACGACCGATGATCAATAGCCGAACTATTTGCGCAGTTTTTTCAAACAACATACTCAAATTCTACGGACTTAAATCAGACTTGTCCTTACAGCATGCCTAAATCTAACCTAATTTTCAGTCATACTTTAAACGAAAGCTTTCTTTTTTATGGATCTTCATCGCGTAATGACCGTTTATTTGCCAGGCTTCGACGGAATACCTGGCTGTATGAATAGCTATTGCGCCAAAGGCCTGTGAAATGCAAGCTCCATCTTAATATGTCTCTAAGCTGTCGACCATCCCAAAATTTTTAAAAAATGTAATTACCCCTTATTTGCAGCACCTTTGTAGATCAGTAATTTTTCCATGTCAACATGGATTAATAAAGCGAAAATCAACAACAACAAGCCTTCTGAGCTCACTTCTTTTATTATAAAGGACTTACTTATAAAGGGCTTTATACTAATTGTAGTAAAGCATTTGACTCTGTTAACTTGTTAGGAAACTCGGTTGAATGGGGTTTCCGGATGATCTTCTTAAATGGATCTCTAGTTATCTGATTGGCGGGACGCAAAAGGTCTTCTTCAAAAAGAACTTGTAGAATGTTCTTCGAGTTACATCTGGCGTCCCGCAAGGGAGTCATTTGGGTCCCCTATTGTTTACATTATTCATGAACGACCTGCCCAAAGTTTTGACAAACTATAGAGTTGATGATGCTGCTCTTGAGTTGATAATTTGGGTGAACTTGACTTCATTGATCACATTTCGTGCAAAGTGAATTAAGCCAGGTGTGTGCTTGGATTTATAAAATGGTGGTCGAAAGAATTCAATGACCCATACCTCACTAAAATTTTATATACGTCGTTAGTCGAATCTTAGAATATAGATCTTGCGTTTGGAATATGCAGTACATAGTAAACTTATCGAATCTGTGCAAATTAACTTTTAACTTTCCGCTCTTGGTGGTTTACAATAGACTTACCTTAACTTACCTTCCTTAGCGAATCCTATAACTATGCTGGGCATTACCTTTATTTACAACCTACAATACAACCTGACGTGGAAAGTGCTGACTTGTTAGGTCAGCTCAATTTTCACGTACCAAGTAGAAACACTAGATCCTATTTACTTTTAGTCAGTGTCTGAGGCTACGGTTCAATCCCTCCTGCCAAAAAAACCGGAGGATATAAACCACTAGGCATGGTTGAAGATGCCGGGTGGGTAGGCATAAAACGCAAGTGGGAGGCACCCCCGGTAAAAAGACCAAACCCCCGTTCCGCAGGTATGAACCAAAGGGAATCAACCGGGGCTGGGATTTCAGCCCAAACTTCGGTGGAAGGCGTGACAGTTGCTACCACCGGCGGGACGGAAGGGAGCATTCCTCTCTGCATGTCGCCAGCGGTCACACCTCTACCTTGACGGGAGCAGGTCAGGTTAATTGTAATGGTACTGCCGTTTTAACGATTCAAAACAAGCTTTGCCGCACGGGTGCCGTCGCCGATACAGACATGGAGAGCGTGCAGCTCGCGAAAGAGGAGAAAGAGAGCCTTTTCCGTTCGCCCAAACCAGGCACCAGCTCCCCGCGCAGGGACGGGCCGAAGCGGTAGAGCGAGGAGATGAAGGCCAAGGCGAAGAACAAGGCGGCCCTTGAGATCCAAAACCGGCTTCGGAGCAAGGCGACCCTCTCTTAAGAGGAGAAGGCAAAGCTAGCCTGGGCCGAGCAAAGGATCGAAGAGGGCCGACTTCACTACGCCAATCTTTTCCACATGGCGTCTACAGGCGGATTCCCCAACAAGGTGGAGGAGATGCTTGCCAGCAAGAGGCAGCGCTCCGCTGAGAGTGCCTTTAGAGGTGCACCGGCGAGTAAGCGGCCCAAGCAGGCAGCCCCCACACCCAGCGCGAAAAAGCCCCTTAAGAAGGAACAAACGACATCTAATCGTGGGACTCATTGACCGCAGCGACGAAAACGGCAAGATGTCAGAGGCGCGGTGCAAAACAGTACACTTGCGACTCGTCAAAGCGCTGTTTACGCGGATGGAGAATAACTCCACGGCCCCCATGCCAACATTCGATGGTGCGTAGTGGCCGAATGGGGTCAAAATCTTGAAGTGTTTGGCGACCAGACTCGGAAGTGGCTTACGCAAACGGAAGGGAAGGGGCCCAACTTGTGGTGGTGGACAGGGAATTATTCCCATCCATACCGAAGGCGAAGGTACTCTTCCACATTGCGATTCAATTCGACCGGGCGCTGAAGCTGCTACAGCGACAAAACCCCGACATACCGACAGCAGACTGGAAGGTACTGCATATAGCGAGCCCACTGCCCAAAGAGGCGGGTCAATGTGCAGTCCTCCAGATCAATAAGGAGGCAGAGGACATCTTGTATCCCAAATACGGGAAGATGGCGTGGGGTATAGGCAGCGTCTACCTACGCCGCAAAAAGCGCCATCCCGGGGATAAAGATGCGCACACCCTGCAGGCAGGCGAGGTGGAGAAGGACTTGGGTCTGGACACTATCATAGATGCCGCCCAGGAAATGACGCAGAACGAAACTGTGAAGAAGGACGGTGATCTGATAGTCATAGTCAACCCGTCTGGAGGTGAGCAAGGTACCCATGACGCTGAGGGTGCTGCAGCTCAACTTTCATAAAAGTAAGGTCGCCTCGGCGAAACTCCTCATAGCAATGGAGCAAGGGTCCGCTGACATTGCTTTGGTACAAGAGCCATGGATTGCTTTGGGCAATTCCGTTGCCGGACTAAAGTCCTCTAATCACAACCTCTTCTATTCACCATTGGTTAGCAGAAATAGAACCGCCGTACTTGTGCGGAAGGGTCTACACGCTAACCTTATGTCTCATTACAGCTCTGACGACCTGACTGTGGTGATGCTGGAGAGCGGAAAGAAGCGCCTCCTGGCAGCTTCTTGCTACATGGCACACGACAGGACGGCCCCAGCCAGTCCGAAAGCAACTGCTCGTGGGTGCCGACGCCAAAGTACACCACTACGTGTGGGGAGCCCCTATATAAACGACAGAGGTGAGTCACTCTTAGACTTTATACTTTCTACTAACCTATCTATAGCAAACGTGGGGGAGCAACATACCTTTGTAGGCCCCATCGTCCAACATGCTAGATCTAACACTCATAAAGGGACAGGGTACTATGGTATCAGAATGGAGAGTCCTTGAGAGACCATCCTCTCAGATCATAAGTACATACAGTTGCAGTACGAATTCTAACACTTTCCAAAATCAACCGTTTTTAGGAACCCCCGGAACACTAACTGGGGAAAGTTCAAAAGGGTAATCACGGCAAAGCTATCCACTTCTCCGGGCACAGTAGAATCTGCGGAAAACATAGAAAAGTCCTGAGAGACTCTTTCCAAGGAGCTACTAGACGCGTATCACGCATAATGCCCGACATCAGAAATGAGGGAAAGGACCACGACACCATGGTGGAATAGGCAGATTTCACTCCGACGCAATAAACTCAAGGAATTTTTTTAAATCGCCAAGATGGCGAAAGATGAGATTATCGATCAGGAATACAAAGCCAAGAAGGAAATACACAAGGCACAAAGAAACTCATGGAGAAGCTTCTGCTCCAATATAGAGACTCCCCCGGCTGGATTCAGGAAACTTCTATCGAAGCAGCCAACCATACAGAGTCAGGTGAAACGCTATAATGGACAGTGGACTGAGGGCAGCGAAGAGGCCCTAACAGCACTAATGCAAGTTCACTCCCAGGATGCACTGAGGTACCCGATGAAAATAAGCATCAGGACCTAACAACTGAAGAAGAGCATCTCCAATTGGGTAAATCCTATAGCGCTATCAAATCTTTAATGAAATCTAAAATTAATGTGGTAGTGCCATACTAGTCAATGGAGCTGAAAGCAAATAGCCTTTTTTTATGGAATTTGATCGCTGGCACAATTGTGACAGCCTATTGTACTAGGCTTAAATTGCAATCTGATAGGATATACAATCTTCGGCGTGCCGAACCTAGCATCCTTCTTTTATTTATTTTATTATAACATATTTACAAGCAGACTGATCCCTTACATATGTATATATGAAAATCCCGGGGACGAACATTTTTGTGTTAATGAATGAGCAGAGCAAAAAGAATCACAAGGTTTGTATTTGGTTGAGCAGAAAACGATTTATTTAACAGACACTGGAAAACGTTTTTTGCCTGACTTTAATGGAAGTGGTGAGAAAATAACAATTCTTTTTCACTTTTTCACTATAATAAAAGCTGTTAAACTGTTATATTCGTGCTGTTGTTGGCATTTAAATTAAACCAAATCAACACGTACATACATACATATACATATAGGTAGTCTTTATGGTCTAAGACTATTTACTCCCTCTTGCATACATACGAACATATGGAAGGGTGAACTCCTTTTTTTTTTTTTTTTTTTGCTATCAAGTATGTATGTATGTATAAAGCAGATACAATATGAGTCCTCATAAAAAGCGTTTATTATTGAAATCTTTTATTAATGTCAATTCGGAATCCATTTACATATGTATATATGAAGATGTATGTGTTCTGCGAGGCTATTTGGTATATTTTGTATAATTAAGAAAATTCCAGTTTACATAAGGTTTGTTATGTATACTATGTTATATTATTGCTTGTATTATTTTTAACATATAGTGTGACATAAAAAAAAAAAACAAATAAATGGAGGTATCAATAAAAGAATTAAATTGTATTTATGTTATATATAAGTCTTATATACCGTTTTTATTTAAAAGCCATGTGACAAATCTAAAATAAACTATGGATGTATGTACATATGCAAATAGAATTACACATGCTAATGTACATACGCTTATATATAAGTAGGTATGTGTGTATGTGATTGGAATTATTAAACTTGCCTGCCAATTGCTTCTTTAACAGTAAGGATGACTGAAGTTCAGACATTATGAGTTTAAATTACTGTGTTTCTGATTTAACGCACACTCTAATTACACAAATAAAAAGCTATTGGTTTAAATCCCGTACCCAAAACAGAACGACCAAATAGAATTTTCCTGTTAAAAAGAATTTTTACTGGGATGGTACACAAATATGGAACTGGTTCACAAAGCTGTTAATACAACACCCAATAATAATACGTTTTCACTGCCGTTAAAATGACTGCGATAGTTGTGAATTTCAAAATTGTTAAACCCAGTATTAAGATCGAAAAAATCGGCTTGAAAAAGTTCCAATGTGACCAAATAATTGAAGAAACTGTCACACTGTCTTGTATTGATAGCTGTGTTTGTAAATAAATTTATTAATTGCGTTGCAACTGAATGCAAATAACGGAAGCGTAAAAGCCATCGGCGATTACTAAATGTGTAAAAAAAAACTTCCCTAGAAGAGTAATATGTATGCTTTGTTTGTATATTATAAAAATTATGTCCGTTCGCACAGGGCATAGTTCTAACGGCGGCTCTTCCGTTCAACAGTTTCAGTCCGCCTCGATATGTAATATTGTCTTCCCACACAGTCCATTCGTGTGAAAAAGTTGGCATATTCTGATAACAGCTGATTGTGGCACTATGATACAGTAATGCAGTTCTCATTAATTTTCTAGAGAGAGACAACTATACGTATTATTTTGCTGCTTATCTATTATTTATTTTATTTAAACCATAATAGTCCAAGCTATAAAGGGAAGAGCTTGAAGCTGAACTTTAAGTTCTAAACTTTATGTTTGATCCAGCAGTCTTGATCTTTTCAAGAAAGTACATAAAAAAATAAAAATATATATTTAAACTATTTAATTAATTTGTACGCACTTAGCAACTAAGAAATTGTACTTAGCAGTGTTTTCCGTCAATAGCATTTATGCAGTTTAAAAAGCCAGATTGTACTTAGAAGTACGCCCCAATTTGTTTTCATTCGTCTGTTGTGTACGGAAATGACACGTACTTCTCATGCAGTACACTACCAATAACGGGGATCGTCTGCTTTAAAATTCTCTATATCAAGGACTGCTAAATTCTGAAAGGGAACTGCAGCGACGACTGAGTCTCCCCCGTAGCCAAATAGCGCAATGTGACTTGGAGCGTTTCCACAGGTCCAATGCACTTTCCCATTTGTATTTTATTTAATGTTAAATAAAACGTACAATTTTTCTCATTAAAGCAGTATATTGCTATCGGTCCAAATGGGGTATTTATATATGTGGTATATATTTAATGAAGATCTATCGACTATTCGCGGCTGAGGCGGTTTTAATATATTAATGATGTATTAGAAGTGTCATAAAGTCATCTTCCTTGCACTTGTTTAAAACCTTGCATCGCTGTCAAATGGGGTTGTTGGATTTAAACAAAATATCGTATTGATGATATTTGCTGTTTAAAGAATACCACTCGATGATATTTAAAAAAAATCGTAAAAAATATCGATATATCGAGTATTTTTGATATTTTCAAAATTTTTGGGAGAATGTCCTTATAGAGGACATCTGCAGGATCAATTGTGTGAAAGAATTTCATGAAACTCTTGTAATTAACTTAGACTTTTATTTTGATTAATGAAAATAAAAAAAAAAAAAATGATTACATTAAATTTTATTTTGCTTTCTCAAAAATAATGATTATGTACTGATTTTAAACGTTTTGATCAAAGATAATAATTATTATTAAATAAATCGATTTTAATTATTATTAATGATCAACAAAATAAAAATTAGTACATAAGCATTATAACTTGATTTTTTAAATAAAACTTATAATGATTACGGTGCCTGCTAAAACTTAAATCTTAGAAAATATATAATAATTTTTCTTAAAAAGTGAATAGAAACATCGAACTTTAAAATATAATAAAAAAGTAAAAAAAAAAACATATATACCCAAGCCTCGAGCAAATCTTATTTCCGAAACTTGGTATACAAAAATAAAAGCAATATTATTGTAAAAGGCACAGCCCGTAAAGATCAATTTTATTTAATTATTAATATATTTATTTAGTCGTTTTTATTATTATTTGGAAAACAAATCTGCGTTAAATGATTTCAGGAAAACTCGTTCTGTTACATGCTGATTTGTAATTCGACTACTGGAATCGCAAACAACGCACTTTATGGCAAACACCAACCGTTTAGATGAGACCGAACCACAAGGTGTGATCAGACAACTTAAAAATATCGGAAATATCATCTAAAAATATATCAATATCGCCTAATTATACCCAAAAAATATCGCGATGATAATATATTTTTTTAGAGAAAAATATTGATATATCAATATTTTGATATATTTCGAACATCCTTGGTAGGGATTCCCTACTGTCAAATATTTAATAAAATCTGTAAATAATGCGGTAGTGTCCTACATTAGTCAGCAGCTTTGATTCATACAAAACCTAAATAACATAGCTGAAGATCTTCTTCGGAACTAAACCTTATAGGTAACCAATTATTTTGACTGACTAACGATAGAAAAACCGCAGATTGTCTCAGATTTTATTGGCACTGATTGGGCCATCATCGAAATAATTAGATGACGAGGTTTAGTAGATTTTCCAATGATTTTTTTCTAACATAGAGAAAAGGCCCAAAATGTGTGCATGGGAGTAAAGGCGCAAAAAATACATTCAAAATAGAGTATAATAGGCGTTTTATATTTGATAAGAGCACTGTCGCGGAACGGACTAAGGCTATCGATAGTTAGTCAAGTTTAAGTTTAGCGCCGCTAGATTCAGTATTATTTTGTGTGAGGCATTTGAAGTTAATGTGAATTGGCCACACTAATTTGGCCAAATGCAAGCTTAGTTTTGACGGATCGAATTACACCGATTTCAGCCGTCACATTGAGAGGGAAGAGAGACTGCGGTATGTAAGATAGAAGAGAATTGTATTTCAGGTTAAGTTAACTGATGTACATATTTCAGAATAAAACACACACACTTCTTCGACTTTTGTCATTAATATAGCTAACCAAGCAGCGGTTTCATATAAATGTTCTGAAGGCATTTTCCCGTGATCGGCCGAGCGGCGTCAAGCACATTGAAATATTTTGTATGAAGAATAAATCGATAACACAAAATATTACTTGGGTATACTGTAACTGTAAAAATAATATTAACATATAATTATTAGATAAGATAAGGGTACACAAACTTCGGCGTGCCGAAATGAGCTTATCTTTTTTTTTAATTTACTTATACTTTAAAATAGTATGAAGTTTATTATCCAAATGTTAGGAAAACTCCTTTTGGAATCGTAAAATCGTACTCTCTTGGAACTTTTAAAAGTGGTCATTGAGCCCCTGACGCAGTTACCGTTTTATTGCCGAACTTAAATCCAGATCGTACAAGTGCCGATGCAGTATCGTGAAGTGCAGCTGTGTAGTACATTCTCTTCGAAAACAAA
>VNJS01017130.1:0-76833 GCA_008042575.1 Drosophila watanabei | reverse complement strand
TCAATCAGTAGCAACAGTGAAGAAGTCTTTACTTAATCCTTTCCCTGGTTAATTTTATATAAAATACCTTGAAAATCCTATTAGCATGTGAATTAACTATTTTTAGACACAGAAACCCACAACTTTTTGTTACCAATAAATAACGGCTGAAACCTAAATAAATTTCCGACAAAAGTTCCGCTTTCTTGCCTTTAGCTAAATGTATTTGTAACAGAAAACAAAAAAAATCAGGAGAAAAATTGAAATAAAGCTAAGCAGACTAACCTGATTTAGGGCACAACACTCCTCCGGTTCAATCTCAACACTGGTGGCAAGTTAGTGCAGTAAGTTTTATTGGTATTTGGTTTTCTGGCCCTCCGTCTGCCTTCCCCTAGCCTCCCCTCATGCCACATACACTCGCCGGCACAGTAAACAGTCGGACAAAAGGAATTCGATTTTCAGCTATTTTCTATGCCAAAAACGAAGTCCTGGAAAAGCTGGAAACAACCTACTTACGACTTTCAGAGCCGCTCGGAATGGCGTACTGAAAAAGGGAACGGACGGGTTCGAGGGCCATAAGCACGTGATAAAGGCTTTACTTGCAATTTTAACTTTGCCGTCAGAGAGAAAGAGAGAGAGGGGAAGAGCGAGAGACAGAGAGAGAAAGAGAGAAATAGACCAAAGGACCAAAATACCAGCAGAAAAGATAGATTTTTCTATACCCTTTTATTATAAATATTGAGGGTTATTCATCTCGGAGTTTCTCTTCGAAACTCAGGGATATCACATTTTTCACAAAAGGGACAGATAAGGAACGGCATCCGATGAGAGACATTTACCGTTAAGATTTTTTTTTAATAGATGGAATAAATACAGATAAATGAAATTTCAAAATTTTATCACGCGGATGTTAAAGAACAAATAACAATTTTTTAAGCTAAACAAAGCTAAGATGGCATCTCTGTAGTTGTCATCCTGGATCATCCAAGGCACGCAGTAGAACTCGACCAAGTTAAAAAATAAAATATAAATAAAAAGCTAGAGAGGCAATCAAAAGTCCAATTTATGAATATATATTTAGTAAATGGCATAAATGATTAAAATTATTAATTTTTGCCGAGCTGACAAATGTTGAAACCAAATGTTTCCGTTGTACTTTCTTCGCGAATCAAAAATAGCCTTTTAAATAGTTTATATATACAAAAATCTTTAAGTCATATCTTTTTTATTAATTAGCTTAAGATGTGTTCAAAATCTTAATAAAAATATGGTGAGAAATGTTCGAGTTCTGCTAAGTCACGTTAAACACTTTCTGATTATAATTTGAATTAAAAAATGCTTCAATGCTTATCATATTCCTGGAAGTATAAATAATTTTTAGAGACCATTAAAATTTGGTTAAAAATATTTCTTAAAATTCTAAAATTTATAATTCTGATTGACTTGTAATGTATAGCATCTATTAATACATCTTTAAATATAAGATAAGGTATCTCTCAGTCTCCAAAGTCTTGCCTGTATGGTTTTTCTTTGCTTTTCCGTCTCCTTTTATTGTTTTTCTTTGGCTGTCTGTCTGACAGCTGGGCGTCGCTGCGGCGCCAAGGGCAGCCATTTTTCATCGGCGGGCGTATGTGATGTGCCAACACAGTGGCGAGGCTTCTGCTGCAGTAGCAGCGGGCATCACAGCCGGCGCTGCAGTCGGCGCTGCAGTCAACGTCGCTGTCAGTCAGCTAGTCAGTTAGTTCGTCAAACCAACAGATTGTTTGTCTGTGCCCCTACTTCCCTCTTTCCCCACACACACCCACCTCCACACCCTCTGCCCACTTACTTCTGCCAGCGTCCATAGCAGCCTCGATTCTGCATTGTTGTATCCTTTTGCCCAAGGGATTCCTTTTCAGTTAGCTGTCTGTTGTCCTTTGGCGGGGGTCACTTCCACTTGGAATTCGGCTTGAACTTGTCTTCATTTGGCTTTTTCGGTGGTTCACGGAGCTAAGTATGATTCCGTCAGTGGTATTTGCTTATATATACATTTATTTGATGTGCAAATTTCTGATTTATTTCTGGTTAGCATCAGTGTGGGTGTACTTTTTCCGCAGCTCATGGCCTTTGGTTCGCCTTGGATTTTGTTGTAAAGTAAAACATAATGAAAAATTTAAGATAAATATTTTGGGAATTTATTAAAAAGGAAATAAATCAAAAGGCGTCTTAATGCCAAGAACAAACACAAGGATACTATCATAGATAAGAAGCAGGTGTCAGAACGGAAACAACTGTTCCTTGTTAATATTTTGTTTTATTTTAATATCGATAATCTTCTTAAATTCAAAAATAGTATATATAATCATATATGTTCTATAAAGTTCTGTAAATTAGAATACATTTCCGTGTATCTGAATTCTTCAAATTACTTTTAGAAAACTCGTTCAAGGCCTCGCTCAAGCCATCTTTACTATTCTTTCAGCATTTTTAGAGCTTTTTTTTGTTTTGTTTTGGTTTTTCTAGTTTTTCTGCCCTGCTTAACCACATAGCTTTTTATAAATTGAATAGATTTTATTTCGAGAGCTGGGAAAAACAAAGAGAAAAGCTAGTTTTGGAGACGGAAAACCCACAAAATGGGCGCCACCCGCTAACCTAGCAAGTAATTGGTCCCGGTCTCGGTCCCGGGTTCATTTCGATTCCGGTCTGGATTCTTTTTTGGCACAGAATCAAACGCGGTCGTCGTCTTACATAAATATGCCACTTAACAAGCCACCAACGTAAACGTTTTTTATTTCCCTTGGCTCATTGATTGCCTCCCTCCCCTTCGGCTTTGCTTTAAGTTTAGTAAACAAATAGCTTAGGGTGGTCCTAACTATCGCCGTAACTATCGGCAAGCGAAGAGAAAATGCAAATCTTGGTTAAGTAAATAAAGTCCTTACTCTGGGATCGCATTATAAAATATTCAGGTTTTAATAAACTAAATAATATTTATATAAATATATAAAAGTTATGATTCAATGAGTTGATAACAGACAAGAGTACAGAGCTTCAGTTTCATCCCTTGTTTTCGCTGCTGAATATAATTAAATTTATAATTTTTGATTTGAATAACATTTATTTCCCGTGTACTGAGAGTGATAAGGATGCAACCATAACCGCTCCCACATGCACATCCCATTCCCATTGATTTGAATATGTCAGCAATTTGTGTAGTTTTGTGCACCAATGCGCCAAGTTCCCTCTTAAAACCCAGCCCACCGAGAAGCCAGCATCCCTTCCTCCCCCACGATGGGGTGGGGTTGTTCTGCGTAATGCAATGTAAACCAAACCGAACCAAACCAAACAATTTAAAATCATGGCATGCATTTGGCTTCAATTCAATTTAAACTGAAATGAGCGCGTGGCCAGCATGCATCGGTGTCGTCGTCCAGGCCAGGCCAGGCTAGGACAGGCTGGGAAAGCCCAGCAAGGGTGTAGAGGGAGGGGTTTGGTCTACAAGGGAGGCTGTTCGGTGGGCTTTCAATTTTCGCTAAGAAAAAACGGGAATGGAAACACTGTGGTTGGCCCATCCAATTGGTAAATGGAAATCAGCAAATGAATTTTAAGCCTTTGATTTGAGTTGAAGTTGGTAAATAAACTAAATAAAGGTATATTTAGTACACAGATTATAAAAACAAATATATATATTTCATAGAATTTTGCAAAATTATCCAGACTCGAGATTAAATCAGTTTTGATTTTTATCAAAACAAAGACGCGACTTTTGTAAAAATCATATAAATATAGTAAATTCTTTTAAACAATAATAATAATAAATACTTTTAATTTGTAATAGGAACGCAAATAATTGTTAATGTTTATGAGAGTACGTTTATAATACTTTTCTATATCGGGTGCTCCAGAAGCAGTAGTAATAAACCATTCAAGAATGTCTAAAAGTTGTGCGATGAATTTTTTTGAACAATGCGAAATTGTATATTCCAATTTTTCACACTTTATAGCGTAGTTTAAAGCCTGACTGATGTCTGTAGCACCCACTTATACCTCAGATATATTTAAACAAATAAAATTATAAGTGTAAGCACCTTGATTCTACCTTGGTTATAATTATACATTTTATTAATTTAAATAAAAACTCTTTAGATTTCTACCTTGTGGTCTTGGTAAAAAAGTTTTAATAATTCTTTTAAATGTCTTAAATAATTTAAAATTATGCACGGGAACACAGCGATTCCCATTACTATTTTAATACTTCGTTTTGCTTACTTACTTTAATGTCTCTCTGCAAAAATGCTTTCTCTTTTCACTCCAAATCCATTACTCTGGGAAAACTTTGGTTTTCCTTGGAAACCCGGCCCAGGCTTTATATGCAACCAACAAATGGAAAGCAATTTCATTACGAAAGTTTTCGCACAGCTGCGAGCACTGTAATGCAGGCCACTTACAGGAAGCTGTAAACGGAGCTGTTAACTTCAATTTAAATAACATTCCGGCAACATTTACGTAAAAGGCTGAAATATAATACAAGTTGCGCGAAAAGAGGCCGTGATTGTGGCCCGTAAATTTGCCTTTAGTTATGCATTTTTAATGCCAGCTTCGGGCCTGGCGAAAACTTGCAGCACAACAATGTCGCCCTCGCTGTATTCCATTGCACTTATTGACACTTGGCGGCAATTTATGGACGCAATTTCAATGGGGAAAAATATCCTAAAGGAATCCTCAGTGCCCGCCTGGCTGCCTGCCTGTCACCTAACGAACACATGGCTGATACACTGATACACTGCTCCTCGCTGGCAGAAACTATTCCACTCTGACCATTATAAGGCAAAGACTCAAAAAACAATTGGCATTTGCTCAGGCCAATTAAAAGTTTGCCCGGGAGTAGAGCCACAAAGTGGTGGCCAAAAATATTTGACACTTGCCACCTTACGTCGGCGCCTTGTTAGTAAGTTTATGCCAACAACTCTATGGTTATTTGCCATGGCAATTTAATGAGAAAATGTAGGACAGTTGCTCGCTCCATTCAAATTTACTGGCTTATCTCAACGGGCGGAGGACGCAATGGATGTCTGCTGTGCCGCCCCTTTAAGGACTCGAGCACTACTCAAAAGCAGTCTGAGTGCCCTGCCATTGACTGCAAATATATATATATATTTTTTTTTTACTTTATAGAAAAAAACACTACTTGTGTACATATATATAAAACCAATTTGCCGGTTGGCCCTTTTGCCATAAATCAGAGACCCAAATCCGCAGATGTCAACAGATGGAAGAGCAACCCAGTTGTGGCGACACCAAACAACAACGGTGACAATTGCTGCGATAACAGGGGAAACAAATTGGTGCACAAATTAATTATGACACCAGCAACTAGATGGCTAGCGTTGGCTTAAATAAATAATAGGAGGAATAAAATTTTGGCAAAGGATTCTTTTTTGTTTAGGGTTTACCCTTCATTTGATTACTATCTAGGATTATCGCTACCTTTATTTGCATTATCAGTATTTTCTTTACGTTTATGCTAAAAAAATATACTTAAGATAATATAAATAAATAGAAAATCATTTTATTTAATAAATTGTAATGATCATTCCTTTTTTTAATCTCTTAAATTTACTCTTGCGGAAAAAATCATGCATTTGCATATTTTACTTGTCTAAGAAAGGACTTCCCATTTACTGCTTCTGCCTGCAAATTTTCCTAGTTCGACCTTAAAGAGGCTTCTGGAAAGTCAAGTGCAAGAAAAGCGTCCACCGTGACCTCAATGCAGGTGTGTGTGTGTGTGTGAGAAAGGTGTGAAGGGAGAGCCAGCCCGAGCCCTCAGTACTTGTACCTTAGCGCCATTGCAATAAACTTTTGTGTTGTGGCCTTTGGACATCTTTATAACTTGCTGTGGCTAGCCAAGCTGCCTCCACTCAGCTGCCTCTCACCTGTCCTGCGCGCTCACCTGGCTGCGGCCGCACTTTAAATGCCTTTGGCTTTTATGAGCGGTGCTTTACGTGCCCCACAGCGGCAGGAAAAGCACCAACAAAGCGAAAATCGACGCCGGCCAAATGAACTTCCGGCTCATGAGGCGAGTATTTAAAATAAAATACTGGCAAGAAGGGAGAAAAAGGAAAAAAAATGTATATGGTTATGGATATTTATAAAATATATTTTAACATCCGTCGATTGGGCTCTTAAAATGTTTATGGGCCAATTCATTGCGACCAACACTCAATTGGTTTTCGTTAAAAAAAAAAAAAAAAAATCACAAACATGCATAAATGCATATTCGGGTGTTAACGGGTTTTTGCACTAGTTTTAATTAAAATTTTCATTGAGTGGATTTTGGTTAGTTGTAAAGCCAAAATTGATTTGGCTTGTGTTCTATTCAACCAGAAACTGCCAACAAGAAAAAACAAACAAATAAATAACGAGATTAGAGGGAAATATTTGGGGGAAAAATATAATATCTTAGCGGATTTTCAATGTACTCTATACACTAAACACAAAACTAACATTTATGGGTTATATAGATTAAGGCTTAGCTTAAATTCAGAAATTAACACCCTTCAGTTTTGTACTTAGACATAATATTTTATTCCAACTAATTATACTTCCAGCTACCATTTAAAAGCAGGCCAAGCTAATACAATTTCAGCCTGAATATTATTTGGTTAACACTGAAGCCACTTGGGTGGCAGTACAGTGGTCAAAGGTTAATACTTATAGGGGAAAAAAATAAATATATATTTTAATAGAACAAAAAAAAATACATGTAATATAAAAAATCTATTCCCAATAATGTCTCGTCGAATTTGTGACTTAAATCTCGAAGAAAAAAATATTTAAATAGACCAAAAGTTACCACAAAAATTGCAATTTAATTTTAATATTTCATATGAACACATTTTAATGTATTTATATATTTTATATCCCACTGTATCTGGCAGTCAGACAACTATAGAAATTTAGCGCTTACCCCGACGCAGCTGCCAAATGCTGAAAGCCCGTGTCAAGGCTCCAAAATGCCAGCCAGTGTCGGTTGGTTCTTCGTCCATTAAATGCTGTTTTGTCAAATTATTTTCACTTTTATTGGTACACAAAAGATTCCTCCTATTTTTTGGTATTCCTTCTTCTTTTTTCGTGTCTGCGAATTTTTAATCATTTGCCTGAGGGCGGCTGCTGTCTCGATGTGTCTGTTAAATGGTAAATGCTAAACACTGTTGAAATGCAAAGTCTGAGCAGTCAGACAGCCAAGTTAAGAGCGTGAACTAATTAATGCATTAGCATTTTGGTGCCACGAATTTGGCGCCGACGGAAACTTTCATTGGGATGTAGGTTAGGCAAAGTTTGCTTATTTTATATGTTTTTTTAGGAGGAATATCTAAGTACAGAAAAAAAAAATTGGAGAATACGGGAAATTATTATTTGTACCACAATTAAGGTAAGAAATAATATAGAACCTAATTATATATATTGAGAAAAATATAAAATATTTAAGGGTTCAAGGTTCAAAGCATAAAAGAGAAAAACTTCTTAAATGGTAAAACATTTAAAATAATTTTCTTTGAGCAAGCCATGCCTCCTAATCTCAGACTATTTAACCATGTATCAATACTACATATAAAATAAAATATTATAGTCTCAAAATAACCAACAAATTATCACAAGACACACATTTTCTTTCAGTGCAAATGTCACTGACAGCTGCTGGTGTAATGCTTGACACATTTGTGTGCTTGTAACAAACTGGTGATGCGGTTTATGTTTCTGGTGCTCATTAAGTCTGCATATCCGATGGATGCTTACTTATGGATGTGCCGGATTTAACGCTTCTCTCGATGCCTCAATATGCATCGATGATTGATTAAAATTGCCCTAAGTAACCATGATGAGCTCAGGTAACCACGCGCCGGCAATACAATTAGCAAATCAATTCAGTTGTGCAGTCCTGCAATTGAAATTTAAATTTAATAGCAGACAGGAGTTGATTTTCATGTAAAACAAATATCACTTAATGTGGCTAGTGGTCTGTTCCAGTCCCCAGTCCCCAGGCCCCAGGCTAATGGCAAAACAAAAGGGGCACGTATCCCCGACAGTGGCCGGTGGTGTCCTTGCACTAGGATGCCTTGCCTGGCTGGACTCTCCGGCACGTGTGCGTGTGCAGCTCGTAAAAAAGTGTGCATCAGGTTGCAGGAGGGTAGACGTTGCTGTTGCTGTGTGGCATTAATAGCAACTGTCGACAAACAACAACAGGCACCAGCCACAGCAGCAGCAGCAGTAGCAGGAGCAATAATAATAATATGGGAACAGGAAGTCCGGGAGGCGTTACGGGTCCTGGGACCACCTGGTGGTCTAAGCTGATGATGCTCCGCTTTAGGAGACACTGGACAGTGAACAGTGCAACCAGGATGTATCGAAGATTGATATAATATTTTGATCTGAATGTTAATTACTGTAATCTGTACTTTTCTTAAGCATTTTAATAGGAATTTAGTTAGTAATTTACGAAAAATAATGGTTGCATGGCATCATAAAGATCGATCTACTTTGAGGCTGATCAGTACACATACAATCCGGCTCGAAGAATTAAAATGTGTAGCAATACCAATTTAAAAAAATAAAGAAAACGATGTAGTTCAACGTTCTTTTTTCGGGATTTATTTTTCAAGAAAACAATTAACAAGTTCTTCTCTATTGTATAGAAACCACTGTTCCTGGGCAAAGCCCATGACACTTAATTTTAATAAACAAAATACTCGGCGCGTGGACCAGTGTTTAGGATTGGTGAGAGCGGGGTGGACAGGTGTGTAAAAGTGTAAAAGTGTATGGGTTACTTTCCAGGGGTATGTGTTTGCTTCCGGTTTAAGCAAAGGCAAGGGATGCCAGTCCCTGATATGAGTATTTTTTACTGCTCTGACGGAGTTGTAATGAGCCGCACGAGAAATGCAAAAACTTTTGGGTATCGTATGTAGCTTTAGCCCAGCTAAGTCAGCACTGGCACTGGGCTTCCCCTGAGATCGATGTCTAACTATAACTCAGCCAGAGCCGGAACAGAGTCGGGCTTTAAAATGCAGGGCGGGTTAAGCAGGCGCATGCACTGGAATAAATTTAGATCAGAGTTGAAAAAATGTTTGAAAATATTTTAAGGAATCTTAGTCGAATGTATGTAAATGTTGTTTGGGTAAATAAATAGTAGGGCAATAAATTTAAATTATTGACCTTATACTTAAGTATATATTTATCCTTAGCATTTCTATACGCAAATTAATAGTATAATTTTTTGTTTGTTATCAGTGTATCGTAAGGTAGACGACGTAAACAAACTCCTTGAATTTCGACTACCTCTGAAACAGGTCGCACGTGCTCTTGTCATTTTACTTTTAAAACTTTTGCGTTCCGCTGTCGTTGTCTATGTTGTTGGCTCTGTCGGCTGTTGGTTGCTGCGTTGCTGCGTTGTTTTGGCTGCTTTTCAATTTTATTGTGGGTAAAACAACTGGCACTGTAAAAGGCGTCAGAGTGCTACGTGATTTACACCTAGCCAGGATGTGGATGTGCATTTTGTGGGCGCATCATTTTATGATGGCTCCCTGAAACCGAACTGTGTTTTCATCCTTTTGCTTTCGTTTCCATTTCCCTGCTTCTGCTGCACTTACCACACGTCACGCCCTTTCACGCCTCCCTGAATCCCTGTCCTTCAACACTGAGCGAAATTAAGTCGTTGAAAAAGATGTAAATGAGATGAAAGTAATTCATTAAATTGAAATTTAATGACATTTATTTTACGAACAGTTTATTGCATTCAAGAAATAATACTTATGAAATTGTTTTTTTTTTATTTTTAATATGCATTAATTTATTTTTTATTTTGGTAGTTTTTAAGAAACTAGGAATAGAGTTTTATAAATAATTTGTATACAGATCAATATCTTAATGTTAAGATATATTTCTGAAAGAAATATAGTTCTTATCAGAAATTATGACAAATAAAAGTTCATATTTTAACACTGAATTTTGTAATATTTTTAATTTCGATATATCAAAGTTTAATATAAATTTGTTTAGTTTCTTTGTGAAATTGTAATATTTCAAAGCTTACAAAATTCAGCGCGAAATGTTTGACGAAATTTTATAAAGAATTTTTTTTATTTTGTGATGTATGTAAATTCCTTTCAAGATGCAATATGTAAATACATATAAGAAATATTTTAAATTATCTTCTGATAAACATATATATTTTTTTAATGTGTAACCATAACTTCTTTCTAGCAGTGCTCGCCTGCCAGCCACTGCTTGCTTTCCATTTAAAGTTTATAAGGTGCTGGCTGCTTTTAGCTGTCGGTCTAGATGTTTGTTTATATTTTCGTTAATGCTGCTCATCCACTGCCACAACTTCCACATCCCGAACGACGACGGCGGCGACGGCTAGGACGACTCCAGTGCCAACTTGCCATTTAACAGCTCCAGTTGATTTGACTTTTACGTACGTGTTGATGCGATAGGTCGAGCCGCAGCTTTGGTCACGGGGCATTGCATTTGAAAAATATGGTGTCGGGTCGGGAATGGTGTCCTGCGTCCTGGGTCCAGCGTTCTGCGTTTAGAGGCGTCCTGCGCTGTCCAAAGTCCTAGCCGCTGGCCATGTCAAAGTCAAAGCCACGCGCCACCATTGTCATTACACGCGCGGCCGCTTACACGATTGAAGGTTTGGGATTGGGAACCAGGACTCGGGGGCATGGCCCACCAGCCGGAGGACCAGAGCCCACTACTGCTCTCCCAAGGATGCATTGCATTTTAATGAAGATATACGGCGCGAGCAGAGCGAGTTGACTAGAGCTGAGTTCGCAGTGTGGGAGTGTCAGTCGCTCTGCTCGCTGTGGCTTAGTTGGAAAATTTACACGCCGCTTTTCACCCGCCGCTTTTCCGCCATTTTCCCGACCCACGTCCGACCCACCCATTTGCACTATTCGCACTGGGCCTGTCAGTCAGCCCGGCTTGGAAATTCGTGTTTCTACTCTCTTATATATTTTATACGCTTTCTAGAGGTGCTATAAATATCTTAAACGAGAGCTTAAAGAGAAAGATTTCATTCTTGGCTTAATGTATGACAACTAAATTGTATAAAATGAATATTTGATAAATATTTGTTATGTTTTGAAATTATTTACCAGTGACTCCTTAATATTATATATAATGGAATAGAATATATTGATGATTTTGGCTTATTAATACCTTTCCGATGGTAAAATTGTTACTTTGTAAATTAAGATAAATTCCTTTGATTTTTAACATAAACTTTCTACTAAAACTTAAAACTTTTTCTTAATTAAAGTCTGTACTTAAGAGTATTTAAAACCCTGCATCTAACTTTAGCTGTTTCCTTTCATTTTCCTTGTTTTTTTTTTTGTCCGGTGGCAGGGCGCGTGCCTTTCATTTTGAGCTTGGCCGCCGGCGTTCGTTCCGCCAGCGTTGTCGACATCCACGAGTTAGCAGTGTCACTTTCTCCCAACGATTTCCCCCCCTTTCTTCCCTTGGGCATGCTTGGCTGTGTGTGTGTGTGTGTGAGTGCGAGTGCGTGGGAGGTTGCAATTTAGCTGCCATTTCGGTTAGTTTTGTAAAATATTTGAAAAATGCAAATCTGATTCGGTTGCGGGCATGAATGTTTATTAACACGGAATTTATTCATATTTCCGGGCTTGTTTTTTCTACTGTTTTTTGAGGGGAAAATTTGGTTAGTAGAATTAGCAACTAGGGGTTTATGAAAAGGTTAAAATTTAATTATTAGTTGTGTTTGGAAATAACAATTCTGAAGATGTACAGAACATTTTCTATGAATTAAAGCTAATAAATGCGATAGATGACCATCCGGCTCAAAGGACCAAAATGAAAGGATGATCTTTACGAAAATACGCCTACGTTGGTATAATTTTTTAAAAAGCTGATCATATTTTTTAATATGTTCGCTGTACATCTGAGTAATTAATATCCATAACATCTAATAGGCAATACGTTAAGCCTTTATTTTATTCAAGTTTCCATTTATTCGTTATTTAAACTTCTCCCGCTTGCTTAAAATGTAATTAATTTCCTTCCATTACTCTTGTCAACATTTAAATTTTAAATCAATTCGCAGGCTTATCGATTTAAGGTTTACCCACTGACGCCTCTTAATTGCCAAAAGCTCTTAAAGGAAATGACAGCACATCGCGATGAAAACTCTGCTGGTCGTCGTCACATGAATAATGTATTAAGCCTCTTGCACACACACACAACATTCCTTTTTGGCCAAAAGTACAAGAGTGCAGGATAAAAAAAAATGGCGCCAAAAGCGACAGTAGGAAACTTTAACTCGGCTCTTTGTCTGTTTGATGCCTTGAATTCCCTCTGCTGTTTGCTTTGATGTCGGGGCCAACTTCTTGTGGCTTGGCCCGCTCCCTGTCTCTGAGTCTGTCTCTCTTTGCCTTTGTCTTTCCGGCAACTTTTCGCATTAATTCTGTTAATAATTTTTAATGTCGGCACAGAACGGAACGTAAAGTTCAACAACTATTTGCACACATGGTAATTAAAAATTTAATTGCCTTGCCAATATGTTCTTCGAACTTTCTTCACTGTACCTATTAACATTTCTTGGTTGTTTCTGTATTTTTATTTACTTCCTGCAAAGAGTTAAGGAGTGTTTCTCTTAAATACTGGCCCACATTTGCATTACAAATGAGTCAGTAAAAGGGTGTTGCCCCTTAAGGATATCCTTTAGGTGGGCAGGCTTAATTTCTCTGCATTTTTGAGAATATTTGGAGTGTTTTTGGGATCAAACTTACATAAGAAAAAGTACTTAAAATGTAAATCCAAGTTAAGTCAATTAAAGACTTAACAAAGCCAGCATGAGCCGGCCTATACTACTTTGCCCTATCCCTCTCTGTCTCTGTCCATGTGCGGCAGTAAGGACCTGCTAATAGGACCCTTTAAGGACCTGTCCAAAACAGCAGGCACTTCCCATCTGAGGCGGCGCCATGTGGGAACTTTTTGGACCTGTCAATGCAGAAGCCGCTTGACGTGTTAATTCACCAGCTGACACATACACACACAAGGAGGCACATCCTTTAGGTCCTTGCATACCGCACATACACACACAGTTACACACAGTTAAGGGCCAATGCAAATGGCTAATACGACATGCCGGCATTCTTATTTATGGCAGCAGCAGCAGCGCTGCCTTTGCGCTTTATTAGCCACGTGCCGGCATTTCTCAAATTCCAGCTGAACAAAAGGTATTCCATATAAATGCAAATACTTGCATGGAGCTGCCATTAATGCATATTTTACAATGCATAAGTATTGCATACTGCCAGGCGCACAACCTATGAGCCACCCTTTCCCCCGCACATGACAGAGGTTGAACAATTGAAGGGAGGGCCGTAGTTGGAAGGCTTCAATCGACCGAAGAAACCTATAATTTTGTTAAACAAAAGAAATTACTTTGCTCGGATAGTCACTTAAGTAATTTAACTGTTATCTTCTTAATAATTTATTAAGATGAGACGAAGGGAGATACATAAGTATTTCTTTAAAATATTATTTTAAATATTTATTATTTGATAGTTACAATTAAATATAAAATAGGTAGGTAAAAATCTAGTTCTATTAAAAGAAATAAATATAATTTTCTTGTAAATATGTATATATATTGTACATAAAATATTTTTAAATAACATAATATGTCTAAAGAGTTAAGAAAGACTATAAATATCTACATTTCTTATGAAGTCTGCTCCTATTGCTTTTTGTTTATTGCTTAAAAATTACTATTAAATAATACCGATTATTGGCAATGGCAAGCAGCCAGCTTTCGTACCAAGGACAACCCTCGATGACCAGTATTTAGGGCCACTTAAATCTGGCTTTAAAGCTTTGGCCATGAACTACGCAGGAGTTTAAAGGCTTTGCCGTGACATCGCAATGATTTTCAATGGCAACAGTTGCGGCAACATGTAATGGTCCTTCCTCCTGTTGCCACAACAGATGTTTTGGCAGCAGCGCAGGGGGAAAGTTGAAGGGGGGAATATCAACGAGGGAAATTCGTGGCCATATAGAGGGAAATGCATGTTAAATGAACTGCTGCTCTTTGGCTCATGGAGCTTGTAAACGGTTTGGCACTCGCAAATAAATTACACACGCAGTATCTGTAAATCGTTTTACAATCGAAGCGAATTGAATATGTTGTCCGGTCGAATACAGATTATATTTGGTTAACTTCCATCCGAAGCTGGGGCGAACTTTTCCGGCTGGGCAATAGTTTATTTATGCCGCTTGCCGCTCCTCATGCCCTGGGGAGGGGAGCGGCTGTGACAGCTGTAGGTGCTCGGGGGTCTTTACAAATTGGCAATGGCCAAAGTTTGGCACGCGTCTATCGATAAAAGTTTCGGCTCCCTGGTTCTTCGGTTCAGCTTAATTTGAAACTCTAGTAAGGGCCATGGCTTTTTTGCATTCGGCGCCGGCTGCTGGCGTTTGATTGCCTCGCTTGTGAGGAGCCAGAAAAAAATTTTCACCACTTTCATTTCGGATTCTCTAAGTCCGATTTAATAATTATTTAAAATACGACCTCTTCTAGCTAACTTGGTGGCTCTTGGTTAAGAAAATTGTGATTACATTCGATATTACAAATATTTTTGGATAGCTTATACTTTAAATAGACAAAATTCTATAAGTTTTCTAAACTATTTTCCCAACTAAAAAATAAATTATAAAAATAAATTAAAGTTAAAACAATTTATGTTAAGCAATTAACAATTAATTGTTCCAGGATTTCTTATATTTTTATTCCCATAAAGAGTTATATTTAAAATCAGAAACAAGTATAAATAAGTTCAAATACCTTTAAATACTTAAATTTGTATAAATATTTTATTATTTTACCGATTTTATTTATTGTTTGGTAAAAATCTCGCCCTAATAGCTTTTAATTTAGATTTTTAAAGTCATTTACTAAACACATTTTAAACAAAGCAGCACTTTGTCCAAAGCTAATAAATGTAGAACATAAAAAAAATTGAATTTTATAAACTAATGCAGTAACAAGGAGCGTGGGAGAAGGGGGAAAGTGTGGAAAGGGGGACTCTGTTGGTGGCGAAACAAATTTGCTGATGAAATCGCAAAGTTTGAGAGCCAAGCACGTGCGGCTCTTTGTACGTTACCGCGATATGGATCCCACTATGGACATGTGCCAAAATGGTCACCTACATGGACATGTACTGGAAAAAATACTATACAATTAAAATAAATATTGAAACAAGAAAGGAAGCTAACTTCGGCACGCCGAAGTTGTTATACCCTTGCAGATTCCAATTGTATAAATTATAATCTATTCCAATATAATACGAACTACTTTCATAGACATACAATTTTTACAGTTTTACATTTTTTTACATATTTTTACATTTTAAATGTAAGGTAAAATGTAGTTTACCTCCACATTAACCGATCGTTTGTATGGCAGCTATATGATATAGTGGTCCGATTCTTATGAAATTTACAACAAAATTCTGAAAAAAAATATGAAATACTAGTATCTCAAAGTAGAAGAAATTATGTTAAAAACTGACAAAGTTATAATTCTTTTTGCTAAAAATTTCCCGATCGTTCCAATGGCAGCTATATGATATAGTAGTCCGATTTTCATAAAATTAAATCTTAAAATCTAGAATAATATATATAGCTTATAACCGAGAGTTGATTAAGATATGTTAAAAAACAGTCAAGTTATAATTTTTTTTCAACAAATTTAAGGATCGGTTATATGGCAGCTATATGATATAGTTGACCGATCCGGCTCGTTCCGACTTATGTACGAGTGAGAGTATATAGAAGACTATCTGCAAAGTTTCATTAAGATNGACTTATGTACGAGTGAGAGTATATAGAAGACTATCTGCAAAGTTTCATTAAGATAGCTTCAAAACTGAGGGACTAGTTCGCGTATAATCGGACAGACGGACAGACGGACAGACGGACGGACAGACGGACATGGCTAGATCGACTCGGCTGTTGATGCTGATCAAGAATATATATACTTTATAGGGTCGGAGATGACTCCTTCACTGCGTTGCAAACTTCTGACTGAAATTATAATACCCTGCAAGGGTATAAAAAATAAATAAAATGACATAAATAATATAAATACCAAAGCCGAGGGCTGCAGGAATAACTAGAGCTTTTAAAACCCTCAAAAAAGGTGTCCAACATTATGCTACAAAATATAAGTTCGTAAAAAGATTTAATTTTATAACCATAAAAATATGAATTACTTTTTAACGTAGTCACATTATGGCAAATAGAGAACTTTTGAGTTCCAAGAAAATGTATTCTTCAACATTTAATTTCTCAGTGTACTCGGTGTGTGCCATTTTAGCCATCGCGTAATTGGCCATTAACAGATGGTCGGCGGACAAAGCACAAAGGACGACACCTAATATTTTTATCCACGAAATTGAGAAATTGAATTAAAATGTGCGAAAATTGACTGCAAATTTGATGAAAGCCTGGCTCCACGTCCGCGAA
Source organism: Drosophila watanabei (assembly GCA_008042575.1). NCBI lineage: Eukaryota > Metazoa > Arthropoda > Insecta > Diptera > Drosophilidae > Drosophila > Drosophila watanabei. The sequence continues at coordinate 60,339 of VNJS01017130.1, read as the reverse complement.
CTAAGCATAAATGTAAAATTAATTGAATTTGCATATTAAGCACACACGTAGCACACCCTATGTATGAGCCAGCACGCTTTAATGACGCCCGATTTAATTGTGATTGCGGGCGCGGAGACCCTGAGGTCGGACACACGTTATAAAAATAATCCCAATAAAATGCATTTTTCATGTCAAACGCCTGAGCCGGCGGAATAACCCGAGTGCACGCACAGGACTTTACGGAATTGCATGCAAACAAACCGGAACAGCACATCAGCTGCCACGCACATGGCTGGCGTCCAAAAATTGTCCAGGGGAGAGGGGTCTACGTCCAGGATTGGACTTGGGGCAGCACTTCGTACTCCCAGAGTGCACTCTTTGTGTATTATGTAATAAGAAAAACGAAATCACATTTCCAGTGCGGCTAATCAAATAGTCGAGAGAGGGCAAACATTCAAAGCCATTTGGCAAAGCGGTCTCTCCGGGCCAAAGGAACACAAAGAAACAGTCCATCAAGGGGGCTGAAGGAGCACAAATCGGCTAACAAATGAAGCATTTGACTAAACAAGTGCCACAGCTGGCAAATGGTGGCTGCAAACTGGAAAATCACTTAAAGAAAAACGCTTGAGTTGATGGCTTCATAAAATCTAGGATGTCCCAGAAATTGCTGAGGTTTTTAGAGCTAATAAATGCTATGTTAATAAATATATTTTCTTCGTCATTTTAAATTTTTAAATCCCTAGAATGAAACAAAGTTATACCAAACATTATTTTTCTGAGTGCGCTTGGCGGACAAGACTAAAGAGATTTTCTCAGGCCGCAAATTCAATTTATATGCGTCTTAAAGCGTCACCAGAGCCATAAAGCAATAAAGCGGGGAAAAAGGATTATCTGGAAAGTCGCATGCTTTCCCGTTGGGTCAGCAAATGTCCTCCGAGTGGTGGATCCTCGGCAAACTTACTGCAGAGGGAAAAACATAAGAGACCGCGGCAAAAGTCAGCCAAAGTTGCACAGCACTCGCTGATAGCAAGCAACAAAGAAGTTTCTGTAACCAGCAAAAAGTAAGACAGAGCGAGCGAATTATAATGAAAAAATAAAGGATGCCATTCTTAAACGATGGCAAACTTCTTGGCCGTATGCTGAACAAATTGCAGCACGCCCCTCTCAAGTGGTTCAATTAATTGCAACTCACACAAAATGCATAATGAGGGCTGAAGGCGCGGACTGGCAATGCGAGACTCGAGGCCCTTAGCCTCCAAGTTGCGAAGTTACGGATTTATTATAGGCTTCCCCACACACCCACCTATCCCCTGTTCGGGGTGTGTGTATACTTATCATCATGTATTATTCAGAGTGTGTCGGGGGTAAATGCATCCATCGAAGCCACAACAAAAGCGGCAAACGAGTGCGTCTCAACAGCGAATTTGCGATGAGTGCGTGAACACGTTGATGTGTATCAATTAAACCGATCTGCGATAGGTACTTCCAAGAACTAATTAGTTGGAGTTTTAATTAGTGCAATTTATCCACAAACTAAATGGTCGAGGGTTACCTGTGTTAAAAATTAGTATAAAAAAAGAAGCTCTCACTTAATTTCACTTTCCTGCTCAGTTTCTGCACCCAAAAATAGTTTTGAAACTAAACTAGTGACCCTGAAATTTGCTATATTTCGTTGACTCCTTCGCTTTCACTACTTCGCCATCACTAGTCATTAAAATAGTTGCAAATACATATATGTTTGTATATATGAAAGTGTGCCCAGAACTCTCAATCTCGGCGGCGCACAAAAGTAGGCAACAAAGACCGGCGGCCGCCATTGTTGCCGTCGTCTAGCGGCTTTCAACTTGACGCCAACGCACTTAGAGAACCATCCCCCTCCCCCACTCCACACGCACGCACTCTTACACACATCCCTACACACCCAGACGGGCACAAACACACTCGCACGCACACATCATATCTTGACTCATTAACAGCCCCTGAGCGAGGCGCTGTAAAAGCGTTCCAGTGCAGAGATTACTTTGCCTGATACACCAAACACTCTGCTGGGCATTCTAGCCAGAAGGGCTGGCGAGCCGGCTTTTAATTACAACAAAATAATGAATTGCCGGACTAAGAAAAAATGTATATAATGAGGAGTTAAATGTAGTTAATATTTTACTGGATAAATCATAATAAATAAATTAGAATGGGGTTTTGGAAACCCTTTTTAAAGAAAGCTTATCTTGAGAGTAATTTATATCTACAGAAAAGTTAATATATAAATAGTTTAACTACTAAAATACATAAAACTGTATTTATTTTCTAAATATATCCATCAAGTTTCCTCTGTTTAAAGGTGGAAAACATCTCCTCATCACTAGTTAGCGGACTAATAAAATGTTTATAATGAGGAGTTAAAAGTAGTAAATCTTCTACAGTATCAATCGTAATAAATAAATTTGAAAGGAGCTTTGGAAACCCTTTTTTAAGAAAGCTTATCTTGAGAATATTTACAGAAAAGTATATGTAAGGTATAAAAAAACAGTATTAGTTTTTTTTAAATATTTCCATCAAGTTTTCTCTGTTTAAACATGGCAAAAATCTCCTCATCACTAGTGCTCGGTGTGCTCTGGTTTAGGTCTCAGGCGTCTAGCGCTCAGGATTCTGTGTTCAGTTCAGTAGGTGACACCAATGCGCCTAGGTGTTCTGGCCGGCCCACGACGTCTGGCCTATATAGCGGCCTATAGGAATGTAGCCTCGCCATCATCCTCCGACTCTGCCACCCGGGCATCCTCGATGCAGTGCAGCAGACTGCGTGCACTTGACGCTATTGCTCCACTTTTCTTCCGGCTGCAAGAGTTCGTGTGCGTGCATACAGTGGACGCCATAAGAATAGGTAAAAGTTTCCTTAAAAAATCGAATCAAGATATTGAAAAGCTAGATATATATTCGTACAAGTAATATTTGTAAATTTCTTGCAGCAATTTATTATTATTTAGTTTGTAAAAATGTCTTTTAAAATCTATGATATATTTCCATACTTCCCACCAATGTGGAACATAGTGTTATGGGGTGGGCCTACATTTTCCTCCGAAACCCAACCCCATATTCACCGCCTTAGGCGAACGACACTCTGGGGGTGCGCCATTAGTGTCGCGGTGCGTTGCCATAAAAAAGTTGAAGCCAAGTAAGTTAAAACAATTCGCACAGTGCGTGCCGCTGGCTCTCAGATAGATTCCCGATATCCGCATGCTGATGTAAAGTTTTCAGCTGCCTTTGGGAACTTTGGTTCCTTTCTTACACGTAATTATGCAAAAGTTAAAAGCAGCCATCATCGTCGTCGTCGAGTCGAAATTTCGTATTCCAGCGTCTCGCCATTCAGCCAGGTAGAAAATCAGTCAGCACTTAAACTGTAGCTGTCGCGTTAAATTATGCAAAGGAGCCGAGTCCTTGCAAGGTGAGCCCGTGAAAAGCGCAAGGAAAATGCGAGAAAAACCTTCATTAGAAACAAAGAAAAATTCAACACATTCGCACTGGTCATCCTTCGTCGGCTGAGCATTTACTGCTGGGCGTTTCTCCCTTTTCGGGCGTTATAATTGCTTCCTGCTTGGCTCCTGTGAAATGCGGACTAAATGTGTGTTGGCTGGCCACTTGATGCCAATTGGTTGGAAATTGCGTAAACACGTCGAGTATGTGTGTGTGTGTGTGAAGCCGGAGGAGGCATTTCCATTCGGACCGCAGGCTAAGCATTTAATTGCAAGTGACTTCAAGAGCTGCCCGCCAATGTGAGGGGCGGCGGGAAATAATGAGCCGATTATGCCTACAGGAGCCCTCATTGTGGGAGAATACTGGTGGTCGGAATGGCCTGGTTCCCAGGAATTTCACCTTTGATGTTAGCCCTAATTGTACTATGTAATAATCGCTAATGTGAATAATTGCTTGATTGAAATTTGTAATTCGATTATGGTCCCTAAGGGAAATTGATATTAATGATAATTGATATCCTTGTAACTTATGGGTACTACAAGGGCTTAAAAGAGGATGCCAGAATTAATTTTAAGGGATTTAGTTATTCCTTTTCTTAGCCTAATTATAATTGAGAAGCCCTGAGAGTTTAAAGAGTTTAATCCCCCTAAAAAGTATTTTTCATATAAACATTATCTTGTAAATTATTAATTAAACTTACTGCTCTATTAGGAGGCATGTTTCCTTAACTCTCAGCAATCAGTCCGGGCTTATTTATCAGTTATCAGTTATCTCTTCACTCCCTTAAGGATAATGCATAAAGCTAATGGCTATTGTCGCCTCGTTATGCGTCCGTGGCAATTGGCCGGCACTTTATATGTATAAGCGACGGGCCGGCACTTAATTACATGTGTATTCCGCTCGCGGCATGTCCTTGGCTGTCAATTATGGTGTGTCCGACATGTGTACTCCATCTGCAGCTGCCTGGCACTGGGGGCACTGAAGGTAGCACTGGGTATGAGTGTTAAAGGACAGCTCCTGCAACGGAATGAGTATCAATCACAGCGAACATGTTGAAATAATTTCATTTCACAATTGAAATTAAATGCAGTCGCGTGCCGGGCCCATTTACATGACACGACTATTAAATTAAAAAACATGAATGGACACAGACACTGAAGTGATTGTCGTCCGGGGGTGGGGAGAATGATGTTGCAATGCGAAAAATACTATTAAATAACATTTAAGAGAAGGGGGGCCTTGAAGGTAATAAAGGTGAAATTTTATAGCTGTAATATTTTAAGATATAATTTAAACATAAATACTAAAGGAATAATAATATTAAGACAAGTTTTACACTAAATTCCTGCCAGAAAAGTAAAACTATTGATGCCATATTTTTTTCTCAGTGCCACGGCTGAACATGCCATCGTTTAGTCAGCGGCAATCGGTGGCAATAAAAATGGTTTATTGACATGCCATCGCCATGGCTCAATGTTTGCTTTTAATTTCAGCCCTGTCATAATTTGTCAATTGCCAGCTAATTGTTTTCTCATACCCGCTCGGGTTTCTCCATTTATTTACTTTCAGCCTCGATCAAAATGATGGCTACGTCACAGGATTATTTTGGCAATCCGTACGCCCTTTTTCGCGGACCGCCCACCACATTGCGTCCGCGCGAATCGCCCGTGGGCGTTGGCCACGCCCACACCCACGGCCATGGGCATATGCATGGGCATGTCCACTCGCACGCCCACGGGCATGGCCATCATGGTCACGCCCACTCGCACTATGCGGCCTTGGACTTGCAGACGCCGCACAAGCGGAACATCGAAACGGATGTGCGGGCACCGCCGCCGCCATTGCCGCCGCCACCGCTTCCGCTTCCGTCCGCATCGCCTAGGTAAGCCTCCCCCCGAGATACAAAAAAAAGAAAATATAAGAAGTCGGGGGAGGAAGATGAGAAAGTCAACAGAGATGATAGAGAAACACCAGACGAGCAAAGAATTGAAGAGAAATCAAAAGCTAAAAAATGCATATCATCAGCAACACTCACATCAACATTTCTCTGCTAAGTCTGCAATCAACACAACAAAGTCAACATCAGTTTTACGTTTTCTTTGAGTTCAAGTTCGAGTTCGAGTAACACTTTAAAAAAAAAAAAAAATGCCCTTAAATAATCACGCCCAGAAGAAAGTAAACTTAGAGTAAAGTAGCCAATCACTTAAAGATATCAGCTTCATTTTCGATTTGCCAATGGACTTTGAACCCATCAAGTAAAAGCTTACTATTTAAACTAGATAAATATCAAAAGAGAGAGAAATATAATGAATAACTATTTATCACGGAGTAAAAGTGTTTGCTACCATAATTAAATGTAAGCTATAAAATAACAATAACAATATTTTTACTAAGTAGAAGCTGAAAGAAGTAACACCAATTTAATGAATACAAATACTATATAGTATATAGCATCGTAAGATAATCCTAGACCTAAGGCAGAGCATTTCAGAAAGCACTTGTACCGTTCTAGACCTAAGTAACCGAACGTATACGTATAATTCAAGCAATCCAATAACAATAACTAAGTAGTGATTTTTCTTCAAAACGTAAAAACTTTATTCAGATATTTAGAGGTATTAGCATATAGCCAGAGCCGGTCAAGGAGTTGTATACCATAGAGTTCGAGAACTTGAATATATTTAAAAAGTAGATGAACACAGCTAAACTGAAGGGTCCACATGCTACCCTGTAATTACTTGAAACACTTAATCACAACTAACCACTTAGTAGCGCAATAATGTTTATTAATCAATCAGAAGTATACGTAAATCGAAAACGAAGAATTTCCCAAAAGCCTAACACTGACACTCCTCTTCGAAAGCAATACGATAAACAATAATTAACATACCATATATACCGTATACCACTAAGTTTATGCCTAACCACTACTAGTAGCCCTAAGTCCTAGGCATAGACCGAGCACCATGGCGAGACATGCACCCAATGTAAAATGCAGAAATTAATTACCACGAGTACAAACTGTAAAGGAAAACTAACCCTATTGAAGCTCAATTGGCCAAACCGCATAACTTTCCCCCAGTAGAGCCTAGGCCTAAGTAGTCCTAAGTAAGCAATTGTAAGGCAAACACTTTTCAAGTGAGTGAAAAATCAAGCAAACTGTGACAATTCGAGGCGTGTGACGATGGAGCAACCCCCCAAGATCAAGATCATCAATCAACATTCCAAGCCCCCTACCGGAGGAGCTGCTCTTCAATCAACACTCAACCCGAACTGGTGCCGCTCGGCCCAGCAACCTAAAGTTAGTCCCAACTCTAATCTAAAGTAACCAAGTTATTTAGCCACCATTTCTCTCTCATAAGTCTAGTAGAAATCAAAAAGTAAAATCTGAATTGAAAAAAGAAAAAAACTGAAACCAAATCTGCAATCAACAACCCACAAAAAAATCCCCACCAACTGGCGCGGTAAGTGAAGAGCCATTTTAATCCTAGCCTTAAGCCTCTAGCCACCGACTAGCCAAGTAGTGACTGTCCTCGTAGTGCTAACCACATAGAACTCAACTGCATTTGGATGACGGGCGGCATAGAGTCCAGATTGGAGGCGCCACCGATGATGATCAGCGCTGCATGTGATAAGCAAGTGAAACAAAAAGCAATCAGTAGCTATAAGGCCATAGGCCCTCGAAAAAAAACCAAACTTAGCTGCATTGTGCGCATGCCAAACCAAATGAAAAATACGATACATTAAATCCAAACAAAAAACTAAAAAATAGTAAACACTATCCGCAGCAACATGCAACGAAAATCGCGTAATTAACATGCAATTTCTTTGCTGAATTAGACTGCACATGCAATTGGGGCGGGGAAAAAAATTGAGTAATTATTTTACAAGGTTCAGGGGAAGTCTAAATGTAGGTATTTCCTTTAACCCATCGGGTTACACGATCCCCTGCCCTGCGATAATCAAATCAAAACGGAAATGTCTCAACAAGCGTCTTAAATATGCACAAAGTGCAATGGCAAGTTCACATGCTAGAGTTCCATTAAACGGCATACCTGTAATTGTGGTAACACCTAGCATTTGAATTGAGCAATTGGTCACACAGGATGCGAGTAATCCAGCACTTCGGTCACACTGTCGTGCGAAAAGTTGTTACAACTAAATACTGCTTGAGGGGGCTTTTAATTTATAAAGGTTTTCTTTTTGGTTTCAGTAGAGTAAAAAATTAAATTAAATTATATCTCGGTCATACCTTAATCGCTAGAGCAATTGATCACACCGAAGAAGGGTATCCAAGGCCCTGGTCACACTGACTGGTAAATTACTTTAAAGTTTAAAAATTATACCACATAATTTATTGAATAAAAAATATGAAAAATTTTGCTCAGTTCTCGAATAAAAATATTTAGAATTTACCTTAAAAAAATACAAAACAATTAGAATTTACCTTAAACAATTACTTTTTACTTTGAGTCTTTGCAAAATATATATACAAGTAATGGGGAAATCAGGAAAAAAATTATTCATTTGAGGTAATAAATATACCTATTCCTACCTGAAAATATTTTGAATTAATCAAAGTTTTTAAAGAACATAGGTGTAAATTTAACTTCACCAAAGCATTTCTACTCGCATTTGATTTACAGTCAGTAAACGGAACATGTTCATTTATTGAAACAGTCGTTTTCAGCGTGTGTTCAGCCATTCGCCAGGTTTTATTTCCCTCTGCTCGTAAGTCTGACGTGTTGCATGGCAGGTTGCCAACTCTGGTCATGCATTTCCGTCCCAGCAATTTACTGCCGCCATGTGATTAAGTAACACGTGTAACTGCCAAAATCGGTAGCCCTGCCCAGGTGTCCCGGCGGCTGAAACATGGTAATTTGCCGTGCAACGCATAAAGTGAATCTTGGTTGAAATTAGTCTGAGCCAATATCCATTGAGTTTTAAAGCCGATCCTTAAAAAAAAGTTATTACCCTTCTCTTTTGGGTATTTTCGGGCTAATAACGTAGAGTAATTCCAGCAAAAACCCTTCTTTTTTGTAACTTAATACACAGTGGGCTTAGGTCAGCTCCTGGGATTCAACAGCTTCGCAATTTTATTTAGTCTTTATTAGTTCTTAAGAATATTCGTTTAAATTGTCTAATAATAAATTATAAAACTTAGGGAATTTGTAGTGTTTCTATTTTCATTAACTAAAGAGCAGCTTATTTGTTTTCTTGGCCAGAAGCCTTCCCTTTGCTTTGGTCTGAGCCTGGCTGAGCGACAATTTGGTGGCGTTTAAGGACATTGCAGGATTAAATAACTAAAGGCTTGGGAGTAATCATAATAACCATAATAATAATGGTGCGATGGCCCCAAGTCATGTTACACCATTAGCGCAGAATGCAGAACCCAGATTCCAGAGGAGACCTGACCCACACCGAGAGGTGGGCCTGTAAATGCAATTTAATTCTGAGACTGCGAACGCCACTTGGCCAGGTCTAATGAATGCAGCAGACTGTGGAACTGGCACAGGACGAATACAAAAGGCCGGAGCTTACTCCGGACTCTCGTCTCTCGTCCTTTAGTGTTGTTGGGGTTGCAAACAAGCCAGCCAGCTTCCTGGCGATAAAAGTGCGTATCTCATCCTGCCTCTTTTTGCTGCTCGCTCTTTAAGTGAAAAGGAATCGCCCGTGGTTATGGGCAGGTCTAAACCTGTAATTAAAAACTGGTTAGCCCACATCCTTCCGTTGGAATTATGTGCACTTATCCGGCCGAGCCGGAAGCCCTGGCAATCGAGTCCAAATTGTTATTGACCTGCTGCAAGCACTTTCGAGTGTCAAGTGTAATTGCGGAAGTGTCCGTAAAAATGGATGAGCCCCCTTAACACCTGCGGCCACACAGTACAGTCAATAAATCACAATTCAGAAAAGCAGTTAGCTATGGCCTAACCACTCTAAGGCCAGGCCATGTTCACTCCCAACAATTCCCAGCACAGCTTTTGCCACTTGGTTTTTGCCAGTTACACGGTTCAACTTTTTGCGGGCTAAAATGTTTTGAGCCCCTTTCCCCTCCGGAAGCAAGGCCAACAAGCTGCTTTTTTGTTTTTTGTGCCCAGGCCAATACACTTTAAAAAGCGTAAAAGAAGGTACAAAGTTGGGGGGTAAATAATTTTTAATACTAAACCTTATATAAAATAATAAAATACAATTTTTAATTTAAAAAACAAATATATACCTATCCAAAGAATTAATAAAGCAAGCTTCAAGTGTTAGTCTTAAATAGCAACGAGTTTTTTTAAGTGTAATTCCGACACATTTTTCCCTTCCTTTGGCATTTCCTTGTGGGTAAAGTTTGTCTGTGGAAAACGTGGTGCAAAACGCAGCGTGTCGTCGGGCAACTCCCGCTAATTGGATAAGAATCAGATGTTGGCACTTCATAAACTGCCAGCGCGGGCTCATTAGGGTCGAAGGTCAAGACAGGATCAGAAAAGCCAACAGTGCTGGCCACCAAATTTAATAGATGGTCAGAGAAAGCTAGAAAAGTACATAAAACAAAATGAGAAAAAGTAAAAAACATTTCCAATAAATGAAAGTGTTTATATTTTTAAGGACTTTAAAAACATTTCTCTATGTTTCAAGAAAAGAAAACTTTTTAAAAGCTTGATTTAATTCCCCCAGAAAGTCCTGACTAATTGCAAAGCAATCAATGTGCTGGAGCTAACAAATTGGCAATGAGTTTAATTTCAAGCCGGGACATTCAGTTGCCATTTCATAATTTATTAAAGCAATGCCATCAAAGAGAGGCTCAGGCACAGACACAAACAGTTCGAAGCAAAGGTGCTGCTGCAAAGCCCCATAGAAATATGCTTTGTAATTAACTTTTGTCAACTGGCAAGTAGGGATTTTTCAGGAAGAGCTCTCCGAAGATGTCAACCCGAAATGAAAATGAATGAAAAACAGCAGCAAAAGAAGAGGGAAAAAGGTTGATTCTCGAGTGCAGCTGTATGTGGCCAACGGCACAAATCATAATTTCAAATATATATTTTGCAGGGAATGTGTTTTCCCAAAAGCAAAACCGGAAAGGCTCAGACCTGCCTCCCTCGGCTCATCATCAGCTTTTGTGTATTGTGTGACGTCTCTTAGAACTTTTCACCTGCAGTTGATGCGTCACTTGATTTACTGCTGATTACATACATATTATTTGCGGCAAACGTCTGTGGACGAGGTGGGGTAAATCCTTCACTATATATCCCCCGTCTGCAGCTCAAGATTTTGCAATTAGAGTGAAAGACCGGGCGTAATATTAATCAGGTGTTTATTTGCAAATTGAATTAGTTTAATTAAACGGAAAGCCGCCAAGTCGAAGGTGCGTGCACTTGCAAATTTAATTACATTATTTCTAATACATCCCTAAGGCCAACGAATGAGTCACCATCAGCTTCAGCTACAGCTTAAGCTTCAGCTTCAGCTCCAGCCCTGGGTACGGCTACGTGATTACGCATACGCACTGTGGCCGCCAAGACAGTGCTGCAATTGGGGGGAAAATATACACACATAAATTACATTGCTTGACAACAATTTGGGTCACTTAGCGCTGCAGAATGTAATATGCGTCGGACTTTTAAAATTGCCAGACAAATGTGCGTGTGCCTGGTGACTCTCCTCGGTGACTCCACAATGGCAAATCAGAAGCACTTGACTTGTCAGCTTACACAGTCACGTGCATCGTCCTGGAAGTTGAGAATGATTACACGGAAATGGAAAAACCCAACGCCCATCCACAGACATTTGTACCCCATCTTGTTCCATTGGGACATGTCGCCGTTCACTGTAGAAAAAGAAGTACAAATCTTTTAAAAGTCGGGTATTTCACATATTGTGGCCAAAACGCAGTTCTAAAGCCTTTTAATAAAATATAAAGCATATTTTGATTAGAAGAAAATTCAAATAAGTTTACAAATATATAGAGAATATTTTTGTTAGTAAAAATATAAAATAAATATATTTTTTTTTAATTCATGAAACATAAATTATAGTAATTTATTGAACAACACTTGTTAAGCTTTTCACTTTTTTAATGTATGAAAAAATATAATTATTTGAAGGTGGTTCAGGTTATCTAACTATATTATATATTAAAATGAGTTTACTAACTGTAATATTAGGGTGTACTCGGTATTCATTTATTTTCCAAGTGTACCAGACGATGCGTCTGAGTGTTGCATATTTCATTAAAAATATTGCATGGCATCCAGCAGCGCAACCCTCGCTTCGTTTTGGCTCTAGTTTAAGGCCCAGACCGATGTCAAGCAGTGGCAAAATGGCGCACACCGATGCTCGCAACGCACACACATGCGTAACACTTAGGCGCCTTGCCAACAAGAAGTGCGTAAGTGCGTGAGGGGATGGTTTTGAGGGTAAACACTGAAAGAAAGCGAGCTTAACAATGCAAAATATAAAAAATAATACTTTAAAAATTTTTGAAATGAGTTTAATTAAATATAACATTCTTGAAAAGGTTTCTAGCAGCTTGTAAGGCAGTTAAAGTAATCAGTGTAGGTTCGTAAACTCCTCCAAATTTTCTCTCTGTGCACTTTGGGGTGGCTTTTGATGCTTCTCGCATTGCGTGAGTGGGCAGCCCCCATTTCGCAGGGAGAAGAAGTCAAGAGGACTGAGCTGCGTCATTTGTGCGTGGGCGTTCGAGTTGCGTACCGCCCTCATACCCGCCGCCATTTTCCACCCCTTACCACACCCCCCATTAAAGAAAGGAGGGGGAGTAACCCACCTCCATTTTGTTCATTTGTTTGTTTCTTCGGTTGCAAAAGTGAAACTTTTTCCTTTGGGTGCGGGAGCTGTAAAACTTGCGGCCAACGAGTTCTCTCGCAGCCTAATGCAACTTATTGAATTTTCGAGTGCATGGCTTAGTTGATTTTCCTCCCGTTTTTTCCTGCATCTTTTAATTAATGCAGCCAGCTGCACTTGAGCTAGTACAAGCAGAAAACACACACATATATAAATACATATATATATACGTATACCATACATTTAATAGAAGCAAACGTCTTTTGTTCGGCCGCCCCTCGGGGCGCAGGGGAATTTGTTGCCTACTTTTGTGCGGCGTCTCGAGCCAGCCTCAAAGTATGCCCACGCCCACTCCGCGGCACCGCGCCCACCTGGCATTGGCAACCACCAAACAGCGGAATTGAGTGAAAAGTAAGAAAAAAAAAAAAATAGATAGACAAACATTCTGAGCGGAATGAATAGTAAGAATAGAGAAACCGCCAAGGAAGAGACGCATAGACGGACAGGCGAGGAACATGTAACAATATTTCCAACGCCGGCGAATTTAATCTAATTAACTTATGACATTTAGCTTGAACTACTGTGCCAGAAAGGCAAAAAATAATAATGAAAACAAAGCAGAGTCACCTGGTGATTATAGGGGAATGGGTCGTGAGAAGTAGGGAATGAGTCGTAAGTTTAATTGATTGAAAGTAGTAGTCAAACATTTTAAAAAACATAAATTAAACAGAATTTGAACTTTTCATGAAATTAAGCATCATTAAGTTAACCAAAAATTAAATAAAATTTAAGTATCAGAGACGATTAATTAAAAAAGTATAGTTTTTTACTGCTCTTAACAATAATAAGAAAGAAAACTAATTTCGGAAAGCCGAAGTTAATATACCCTTGCTTGAAAATGGATCATAACTAGGCCAAAAAATTTTTTTTTAGATTTAGAAAACTTGTCTATGCTTGTTTTTATTCGGTTATGAAACCAACATCACAAATTTAAAAATTAAAATTTTCTAAAATTGTATGATTTTTGACAATTTCAAGATGTAACCCCTTTTAAAATTTTAGCAAAAAAAAATTAGTCAAAATTTCTACCGTCCAAATTCTGTTAATTCATTTCACGATAAAAAAAAGTTGAGAATAATTGTTTTAATAAAATTCCTATTAAATTCACTTAAAACTTTCTACTGACTAATAAGTTTTATAGAAAAACGCATCTTTCCACATTTTTCTGAGGACATTACTCTATGACTCTTCTATGACTTTTAAAGCACTTCCATACTCTTAATTCATAACTTTACCAGCTTATTGAAGTGACATTAAACCGGAAATGCTTGTAAATAAAAAGAACACTTGTAAGTTTATTGGATGTTTTATGAAAAGGCCGTGAAGAATTATTTAGAAGCAGGATAAGTTTAGTTAATGACTAAGCTTTTTCCATTAGATCAATCTCAACTTAAACGAAATTCTTTAAAAGGCAAGATTGTGTATAAAAATATATAAACATTAATTTAAAATAGCTGCAAAATTTTTTTCCGTTTTTTTCTTAACTAATATTTATTTCTGGAAAAATTTTAGAAGATTCGACGTGTAAAATTAAAGCGTTCTTTTGCATAATTGTCATCTTCATTCGGTCCCCAAAATACTTTAAAAAATTACCCAATTTTTGTTTTATTTTTTCTCTTCTTAAATCGTTAGATTACCTTAAGGAATTTTCTCTTCAAAAATCTCAAATTCCAGCCACAGTGCGCGACATTTGGCGACTCACGAACGCATCGCCAACGTGCCACAAAAACGAAATGCGAAGCTGCAACGAATACTATGCCTCTGCATTCTCCATAAGCGGCTTTAGTAATTTTGAGCATTTTGCCCCCCATTTTGGGGGCACTTCTTTGGCGCAGAGAAAATGTAACCTTCAGCTGCTGTCACAGTTACCTGGTCGCCCACATTTACCTTTTTGGCGCCATGTGCGCAGCCCATAAATTCCGCTCAGGCGCCCGAGTTTGGTGAATTTTACGCTTTTACTATGCCCCAGCCTTTCGCCCAGCACTTATTGTCTTTCGCACTCGTGGAGAATATTGCCGATGGACTGCCAATGGTTGCATACGGTTAGTAAATGTCGAAGCGTCGCGGTCATAAAATCGCCCAGCTCTCTATATGCATGGAAAGGCTCGGGGAAGAAAACCGAACTCAGTTCACAAGTGAGTTGGCAGAAATAAATGCAGAAAGTACTGGCTTGTGCATTTAAAATAAAGATCAAACTAAGAAAACATGAGTAAAGAATACATTAACATATAACTTACAAATCAAGAGCAAATGGAATCACTTTCAAAATTATATTCATTAAATTAAAGGTCCTTTTGAACTCAATGAAAATATTTGTTTAAATTTTAAGCTGCATCAAATTGATTTAAGTCTTTACCAATGTTTGTGATTTATTATTCAACAGGTATTGTTTTAACAAAATCTTAATTGTTCCAGCTCAAATTATTTTATACCTGTGTAGCTTATTTCAATCCAATTAAAATTAAAGATTTATTTAAGACTTTACAAATTATTAAAAAAAAACCTAAAATAAAATATAAAATTATTTAAATCTTTCTAGCGTTATAATAACAAACCGTTAATGTTTACTAAAAAGAAATAATGAAGAGTTCAAGTTCATTCTCATAATGAAAAATTTAAAAAAAAAATAACTTTAATGAAAAAATTCCAAACGTAATGCAAAAATGTTCACAAGAAAACCCAATCCAATTCCCATGCCCTGTTGTCTGACAATTAAGTGTTTGTTTAGTTGCAAACTTAATTGATAAATTGATGGACATTTAAATGCCCAGCCAGAAGCCATTAGGGAATCGCATCAGCAGCATAATGTCAGGCCATGCCAACGACCATTTTTGGCCAATTTTAAGCCAAAGCCACCGACCGGCCAAAGACCAAAGACAATGCAAATTTCAGGCCAGATTCCATTCCATGACATGGCCCGGCCACTGTGCCTGTTTCTGTTTTCAGTTTTCAGTTTTCGGCTTTCCGTTGGCCATTGCCCGTTGCCCATTTTGTGGGCCCACCATCAGGTTGCCCATTTTGGCCACTGGGCACTGGCATTGAAATTGGCCAGGCCAACTGCCTGCCGCCGGGCAGCCCAATGAAGCTATTATTTGTGGGCCCGCAGAACACAATTGCTGTCCCAGCTCCGCTTCAACTCCTCCAGGCGGCCTTCTCGTAGGTGTCACTTACATAAATGGCAAACGATGCACCAGGAGAAAAATACATGTCAATTCTTATGGAAAAAGCTGTAAAAAAGGAACAAACATAATCACTATTTTTGAAATGTTTGAATATGATGTTGGAAAACATTTTTTAAACAAAAACATTTAAGTTATCATTCAATTTATTTATTTTAAATCTTCCATCCAAGAATCTCTCATATTTGATCTTATTTAAAAACTGAGTTATTATTCATTTGTTATCTTCTAGGTTTATTTAAATCTGTCATTTTTTGTTTTATTTTGAAATAGTTCTCACGAAATGTTAGTCATAAATCATTTTTGAGTTTTTCTATAATAAATTTGATTTTTTAATAAATAACTTGTAGATAAGACGTTCGATTTCCCTGAATTATATTTTGATTTGAGGCTTACAACAAAAAAGTACTTCTAAAGCTATAAATATTAATTTTTCACAATTTTTTATTTTAAAAAAAAAATGTATTATTTTTCATTAGAACATTTTATTTATTAGGTTTTGTATTGTTCTTAGTAAAATTTGTTTTTATTAAAAAATAATAAAATAATAATATATGCATGACTTGTAGATAAGACGTTCGGCTTCTCTGAATTATTTCTTGGTATTTATATTTACAACAAAAAAGTACTTCTAAAGCTTTAAATCAAAATTATTATTTACGAGTTTTTTATTATCAGACAAATTTTCTTATTCGGAATTAGTATTTATTTAAGAACCCTTTTATCAAGTCAAAAATCAGTGAAGTAATTTTTCGCTGAAAAATAAGAATGTTATTCTTAGATTACTAAAAATTACAAACATTTTAAGTAATTTCGTAGGATGAAAAAAAGGTCAAAAAATATATAACCTTGAATATCCAAATATTAATTCCAAAAATAGTGCGTTATGTTTCATCTTCAATTTGTGACCACTTTTCCTTACCACCATTTTTCCCAAGTGCATGACTTACCATGGCTTCGAGGGAGTATTGGCTAATCGTGTTTGGGAGGGGGCCCATTTGCGGTGGGGGACTCCTTCTGATCCCCCGCCGCACGTGCGCCGCTGCTGTCTTTCACTTGTCCTGCTCCTCTGGCCTCCGCCACGGGAGCACTTTTCGCAATTAGCCCGGCGAAATTATCTCCGACTATCGGGGCGCTGCATCTGTATCTGTATCTGTATCTGCACTTGTATCTGTGTCGGCTAGTCAGCGATTGTTGCATGCAACAATTTAACTAGATTAGACCCCATCGTCGCGTCGATTGTTCTGCAGTGGCTACTTGCTACTTGCTACTGCTGCTGTTGCTGCTGCTGCTACGGCTGTTCCACAAAAAAGTGGCATTCCTGACGGAAGAATCGTCTCTGGTCTAATCTAAATGTTTAGTCCGGACATTTGATGGCCAACATGCGCCGTCTGCCGTTGAGTGGCAGTTTCAGCTCCAGCTCTAGCTCTAGCTCCAACTCGAATCCCCACCGAATCCACCGAGTCCACACTGTCAATCCGTCGTCTCTTGGCCGCCGGCTGGAAACGGTGGCACTTACAGTTGCACTTGCGGACTGCCGGCAGTGGCAATTATTGGTTTCCACTCGGCATTCGAGATTCGGGATGCCATGGAGAGTTGTGGAGTGGATTCGAGAGGAGTGGAGTGGTAGTGGATTGTTGGACCACCGAATCAGCGGCTTATGCCGCATTAACCCATTGACCTTGATACGGGGCGGAGGCGGGGGCGTGGCCATGTCTCTGCGGCACGTTTTTGCGCCACTTTTTCGGTGGGCAGCCCATTTACACAGACAGAAAAATAGGAAGTAAAGATAATAGGGATTAATGCCTTGACTAATTTAAGTGTTTTTATTTAAGTAAATAATTATTCTATTTCTGCATCAGGAAGGGTATAGTTTTTGAATATATATAATATTAGATATTTTTGTAGAATATAATATATATTTTTGTCTACGAAAAGCTACTCATGCCATGTTTTAAAATTGAATGACGGCCTTTGGCAAAACATGACTTAAGACAACTGTGTGCGTATGAAAACATCTTTATTTTTAACTCTTAAATGATTGTATCTTTTCTTCAACATGGGCTTTTGGCCATGGCAAAATTTCAATATTTTCTTTTTCTTTTTGTTCTATTAAAAAATAAATTAGGACAAAGCATCCTAAAATTGCCTTCTACTGTGGTGCAACTTCTTAAGGAGAAAACTAAAAGCACATTTACTTCTTCATCCCCATTTTCCACTGCATCTTTTTTTCACGGTGTGGCTTAACAGCAGAATTGACACCCAGGAAAAAATCAATCGAGCAAATCTTATCATTAAAACATCAAAAGCTGCCAGTTAGCCAGCATGTAAATGTTAGCAGGCAGCAACTTAATTTGCGGCAGACGATGACGATACAGGCGACACAGCTGCAAGACATCAGCGGCAATCAACGGCAGACAATCAAATGGAGAGGCGGCAGCGGCTGAAATTGCAGCACAAAAAGCAGCAGCCCCCAAATGGCCAAAACGGCCAGGATAAAATCAGCAGGTGCCATCCCACCAATAGCACAAGAACCAGCAGCAACAGCAACATCAGCAGTAGCAACAGCAGCAAAAGCAACATCAAAAACAACAGCAACATCGGCAAAAGACTTTTCCATCAAATGGTGACAACCGGTTTTAGTGATTTTTCAAAATCGCTTTCGTGCCGGCAACTGTAGATGTAGATGATGAGCAGGATTAGCTGCAACATTGACAGCGCCTCCTGCCCCCATCTCCACCGTCACCACCTCTGGCCCCGCTGGCACCTTTCCCATCTGCAAACACCTTTCCCCCAAAAACCGCTCGCACCTTCGGCATGCTCGTCCTCTTTGGCATTTCACCGACTGAGTGACTGACACGCAGAAATTATGTTTTGCCACATGGCAAACTCATTAGATGCCTTTGGCTGCTTAACGCCCAGTTGCATTGGCGTGCAAATGCTAATCAGTGTCAATTGCAATTAAATAAATGTGAGGCACACTGGTTCTGAGATTATTTAAATTTAAAAATTATTTCTATATATTTCGGAGCTGTTTAATTAAGTGAAAAAAAAACAGAATACACAATACAAATCATTTGTTTTCTCTTTGCAAACTGAGTTCTTTTAAAACAATTTTGGTCAAAAAAATCGGTTTAAGAGATAGAGGTACCCCAAATTCCACTAATAGACTGTTAAAATTTCAAAGCATATCCTTAATTTAAACTTAAAAGGAAAACCTTAAAAAACATTAAAGATTCCTGCTAGAAAATTCCTAGTTTGTAGTAAGACATTATTAATAGTGAGGTTAGATATTTTTTTCGCCAAATTTCGGAATTACTCTAAATCTTAAATATTAGCCTTCATTATTAACATCAAAATTTAAACCAAAATCCTTTCTAATTACTTGCAATTTTATTTGCATTTAAATTTCAATAAATTCCCAAACAAAAAAAACCTCACAGAAAGTGCTACAAATGTTGTGTCCAATTATAGCTGCAAAGCCAAAGCTTTGTAAAGTCACTTTAAATTTATAGTAAATTTCCAAATAATTTTCAGCTGGATGCCAGGCAAGGTTGTACGAAAGCAATTTCCTGCCATCAAGTAAATTGAATTAAAATTCTTGTAAAGCTTTGTCATTACTCTAAATCTAGCCACGGATTTCAAGAGGAGCGATGGCGAGTGGAAAATAAAATGTGAGGAAAATGCTGGCGACACGCTTGCGAAATAAGTCGCCTAATAACTTCATCTTCATTGGTCAGCGATTTGTTGACTGTTATATTTTAGCCAGGACAAAAGCCGTGTTGTCAGCGATTTACAGTTGTGTTGCAAGCGGTGCTGGTGGTGGTGGTAGTGGTGCCTGGCCGTTGCCGTTGCAAGCTGATGATGCACCTGCAGCAAAAGTGGCTGGCAATAAATCTCAATTTAAATGGCGCCCCAGCAGCATGCGTGGCCAAAACGCTAGCCGCTTCTTGGCCTTCCACATCCACTCCATCCACTGGTTTTCCTTCGGCTTTCTGCTTTCTTTAGCCCCCTTTCTTTGGCTCTTTCTTCGCTGTCCGCTCATTTGTAGCAGCTCGCGTCAAATTTGTTGCCGAACCAGTTTAGAATTAGAAAAGAGAATGACCAAGGCCAAACCGAACATAACAGTGCCTTCGATATAGTCACAGTAATTGGATAAAATTGTTATAAAAATTAAAGAAAAATATAAAAGTTAAATATGTTTATAAATAATTAAAAATGTCTCGAGTCAACTATTTAAGCCAATCAATTTGTACGCTTTAACCAAGTGATCTTTTGAATTATAAAAATTACCCAAAAATAACTTAAATTACAAGCCAGATGAGCTTTAAAATGCTGTAAAAATTCTAATAAAATTTACAAAGACCTTCCAAGCTTCTAAATCGATTTAAGATACCCTTTAGTTAGGGTATCAAAATAGAGATAGGTTGCACATTCGAACTGTACCTCCGGTGTCCGTTGCATTTCGAAATGCGATTTACTGTGCCAAAGCGCGATCATTATCCTAACGCAATTTATGCGCCCCAGCCGCGCCCCACGCCCAGCCTCTAATTGCAGCCAGTTTGTTGATGTTGCACAGTTGCAAGTGTACCAGTTGCAGTTGCATTGTTAGCTACTACCTTTTGTGCGGTAGTTGCAACCGCAATCATCACAAAGATGCAGCAGCAGTTCCTGTAATGGCGATAATCATTGCAAACAATCGAAGGCGATGCAGGTGCACTTAAAAAAAAGGGAAAAAAAGTTCAAATGGAAATCAATATATTTTTTTGTTAAATATATTATTTATTTAATGTTTAATGCTTAGTTTTTAGATTGACCTAGTTTTCTCTTTAATATTCCAACAATATCGTATAAGTTTATCTAATTTTCTTCAAGTGAACATGTTAACAAGTTCAACTGGTTCTGCACGCGTCGCAAAATAGGTTCTCGATCTGGCATTAACAGGCTGTCTTAGGTCTTTGTCTTCCTGCCATCAATAAGATCGTTCTCGAACGACATTGATCCGCCTTCTGCCGCTGCCAGCAGTTCCTGCTCCCAAAGATCGGGCACTCTTGTGTGTATTAACATAGCCATCAACGGATTTGTCGGTCTTTATCAATTACGCTCGCTGCACTTGGAGTCCTTCATGTTGCATACTGCATGTTGCATTCTGCATTCTGCATGGTGCACTTGCTTTATTCGTTCGAGCACAGCAAGTGCCATCGACAGCGACATTGACTGCGACATTGCTATGCCACAAAACCCGCCGCGATGATGAAGAGGATGCCAGCCCAGGCTGAATTTCTAATCTGGTATGCCATAGTGACAGGCTCGGCTGATGTGTGATTGAGATTTATTTGGGAAATGTGTAGGTTGCTTGCCACTGCAGATGGCAGCTAAGAGATAAGCCCACAGGAGAAGGCCAGTTGGAAATTAAAGCGGGAGCAGGAAGTGAGGTTCTATGTAGATCTCGCTTTAACCAGCAATTTGTTGCTATAAACAAATAATTCCTTATGGTTAAAAAAGGTCAAAATTTAATACAATAATAGATACAACAAATCACATCTATGAGTTTTTATTCAAGTGAAAAATGATTCTTTTAACATTTTAAAATGATTATTTTAATCCAGCTTAAAACAATTCCATTATAAAAACCACAGTAATCACACTTAAGCCTTCATCGTAAATCATACATCTTTCACTCTGTGTGTCAACAAATTTCCGCAAGTGTCATAGCATTGATTCCTTTTCTCTGGCAAATCAAATGCGTCTTTTTTTTACTTCCCTACCTGAGCATTTTTTGCTTGCTCCCTTGTGTGTGTGTGACACCTGAACTATGGCAATCTCTCACCGATTTGCTTATCCGCCCCCAATCCAATCAGAGCTCCCAGCTCGTACAAAGCCACTTTTGGCTGTCGGGATCAGAGCAATATAAATGTAACATCCGCAAATCTGTGTTACATGACACTCTCCCGGGTCACGTCACCGAAAATGGGATGATAGATGACGGAGTCCCGAACTTCTGGCAGTTGAAGCAATACTTCCATTCAGAGTGCTTGGATTGGGTTGGAACTGAGGGCAGCTGAGTAGAGCCTTCCGCATCCCTCCGTCGCTCACCTGAGTGGATTATAATTTCCGCAATCGTTAGGGGCAGTAGCAGCAGGTGGAGGCACAAACAGTTAGCCAGTTAGAGATCTTTCAAGGACACATAACGGCCAGCCGGGCAGTCGAGTGACAGCTGCAATAGCGGTAAACGTCACACACAGATACTCAGATACTGAGATACTGAGATACTGAGATACTCGGATGCATGGATGCTCGGCCACTCAAATGTTCAGATGCACATACACAGGTAGAAGCGGCGACTGAATGAGAACAACAAGTGCAGCTGGGAATGGCAATGCCAATGTGAATGCACTGAAAGAAGTACTCTTGGCAATGGAACAAAATATGTATTAAGAAATGTATTTTTGTTTAATATTTCTCAGGATTTGTCAGGGCATGTTTAAAAATAAATATATTTTTGAGACTCTTTCATAACCTTAAAGGAAATTCATATTTTGTCCAAATTGGGAAACATTTCCTTTAATCAATCTTCTAAATTACTTCCTACTTCCTTTTTATAAATCCAAATTTACCCCCTTTTCTTCCTGTGTGGGGGTTGTCATCTTCAGGCCGTAAGACAGCCCAGCGGATAACTCACTCTATAAAAATTTGAACAGCCAGCGATCCGAACGAAGCCAAACAAGCCGGCAGCAGCGGAAAAGCAACGTGCAACATAACAGGGAACAATAACGAGAACAAGCAGCAGCCTTGATAGTCGAAAGGCGATAACAGGCACACAAAAAACACAAAAAAACAGCAACAAAAAATGGGAAAATGGAAAATCTATATGCACACCGGGGTGAAAAGGAAGCAGAAATCGAGGAATTTTCAAGTGGATTACCCAGTTTTTTGTTCGCTGTTGCAACGTGAAAATAAATAAACTTGTGGCATGATTGGCTCTGCATGATTAGTCACATGCTGGATGGGTTGCCTGGCTGGGGAAAGGGGAAAGAAAGGCTGCCGAGCTTAATAGAATTGATACGAGTGGAAGCAAGGCCGGTCATAAGATGTGCGAGCGATAGCCAACATCAGCGGGCAACTTGCAACTTGCTGCAGCAGCAGCAGGCAGGCAGGCAGCAGCAGCAACTGCAATGCCATTTATGCCAGCAGCGGCAGCAACAACAGTTATTGTAACAATAAAATTAGCTAACGATATAAAGGCAAGGCAAGGCTTAAGCAAGCAACAATAACGGGAGAAAGAAGCCAACAGCAGCAGCAGCAGCGGAAAAGAGCAAAAACCTGAGACTGCAACAGGAACAGGTGGCAAACGTGGCACGACCATACGAGCTAGAGAACGGCAAATGTTCAAGCTCAATGTGGACACTTGAAGAAAAATAATATATTGCTACTTAAAGAAACAAAAAGATACTAATGATTCATAAAGAATGTACAACATTTTAGGATAGAAATTTACAGAATTGTACCAACTTTGAATTAAAAAATACCCCAAAGAAACAAAAAGATACTTATGATTCATAAAGAATGTACAACATTTTAGGGTAGAAGTTTATGTTTAATTAATTTATGTTTAATTAAATTTTTATGCTCTTTTAAAACTCTTCTGATGATTAATTTTCGAAAACAAACCTGGCTTCAAAATATTTAAATAAGTAAATAAATTCTTTAAAAAAAAACCTTAACAGCTTAAAGTATAAACAAAATTCTCACAGTGTCCAAGCTACTGCTCCTAAGGAGTGCAGCCTGCTACCAAGTCAGTGCCGCATGTAAATCATATTCAAGCCCGGTCGGGTCCTGTTTTTTTTTTTAGGGGGCCCCTGACTTCTCCACTCTGTTTTACGGCGCTTTATTTGGTATTCAATTTTCAAGAGAAATCTTTGAAATTGAACCCAGCTTTAGCTATAACAACAATAACAACAACGATGAGGACGAGGACAGTCTAGGGCAATCCAACAATTGGCAATTGCCTTTACCTGTTGCCACTGCTGCTCCTGCCTGGCGCTTTAAGCCAGATATTTATTGATTGTCTACTTCACGCTTTCCTTGTTCGCCTTGTTCTCTGTCTTTCCATCTCGCAATCTCTGAATCTCTGAATCTCCTGCTCTTGTTCTTGTGCTCGTTCTCGTTATTGCCACACATTCATGCCGGACCGAGCTTGTTATTGTCATGTACTTTAATTATTTTATTAACTTATTCCCAGGCAGGTGAAAATGAAGACATTCCACAATGAAAGACCTGGACACACAGGGCGTATGAGTAATGCCATTGGCATTTTCTTTAGTGGTTAGCAGTTAGGTTGGGTTTTTAAGCTTATTTAAATAACATAAATTTTAAATAAGTTATTAACTGGGGAATAACAAGACGTATATACAACTCATTTAAATTTAAAAGAAATTTTTTAGAACCTTAAATTTCATGCTTAAAACATGAATGAAAAAGTTTATATGCACTTCAGCAATTCTTAATAAATTCCATAAAATAGCTTTCTACAATATTTTTTTTATTTACAAAGAATGTAATTAAATTGTTTCTGAATTAAAGTAAATTAATAAATTCCATCAAATATTCTTCTACAATATTCTTTTATTTACCGAACAGTGTAATTAAATTGCATTACAGTTAAAAATAAACAAACTAAGATTCGCTCCCCATTATCTAGTTGTTTATGTCATGTCCGCTTGTATTAATTGAATATATTTAAATAATTTCAAGCATCATCCGTCATAACTAATGACAGGCAGCGCAAAAAAAAAAAACAAATTTACATAAAAAATGCATAAAGCATGGCGCCCAGCAGCAAGGCTTGCAGTTTCGGGCCTTGAGAACAAAACAGGCTAGGAAAATCGAGGAAAAGTCCGCTGCTGGTCCGCTCGCTGGTCAGTCAGATGGTCATTGAAGCGGCAAATGCGATGCAGATGCAGATGGCGATTCAGATGCTTCGATGGCGATGAGGCACGGGATGGAGCTGGAGGTGGAGCTTGGGATGCGTGCGCCATTAGAAAGATCCGCAATGGGAAAGGGGAAGTGGAATATGCACAGAGGAAAATATTAACTGAATATATTTTTTGCTCTTTTAACAATATTGCGTCAATAAATATGATTTATATTAAAATAAAACCTCTGTGAAATATCTAAATATGTTTTATTGTGTCATTAAAATTATTTATGTATTTATAATCCAATTTTAAATAATTTGAAAAGCTTCATAAAGAAACTATAGCTTGACAATACAATGGCGAGTATCCTCCAATTGTTGCTTATAAAACATCTAAATTTAAGAAATCTTTAACTTTAAGAGAGCACCCAAAATATTCCTACTTTGTTTCTCTGTATGCTGTGCCACTATACCGTTAGCAAAGCGGCGTGAAGCATCTGCAACATCCGCCAGGTTTCATTGATGCTTGGGCCCAGTCCCAGTCCCAGTCCCATTGCCAATACCAGTCCCGGCCTCCGTCTCCCGTCTCCGTCTCGGTGTCCAGTCTCTCAATCCCCTCGAACCCGTACCCGAATCCAAGCCCAAGCCTGATCCCGGTGCCGGTCCCAGGCCAAGTCAATCAGGCAGTCACTCAGTCAGTCAGTCAGACATGCGCAGGGAATTGCTGAACGGCGAAGACTGCGACTCCGCTCGACTGGCAATTGCTGCACGAGAATGGAGCGGAAAAAAAGCCGAAGAAGCCCAATGGGACGCCCCAAGGATCAATGGCAGGTTTGTGCCGTTATTGGCCATTGCCGTTGTGTAATGCATGCTAATTTCATTTGCCCAACCAAATTATGGCTATTATTAGTCAGTCCACTAAATCGATTCAGGCGAATCTTCAGTGCTTTGGTGTTATTGAATTGAATCGGTTGATGGAGTGGAAAAACTTCAGAAGAAGTCCGATAAATGCGATAAATCCGTCTATACAGTGACTGTTTAAACTACTTTAATATTAATTTAAAAATTATTCTTTAAAACCATAGCAATGACTTATGTAAATAGCTTTATAACTAATTTGATTTTACGAATATATATATCTGTATCTTAAATAAACATTCAGTTTAGTTAATTTATCTATACATTATCCATTAAATAATTTAATTATTATAAAAAAAAATCTATTTATAGTCTCAAAACCCGCATAAGCTTATAAATTAACTCTACTTATTTGGTGGCCTCTCCTCTCGCATATCTTCTAAACAATTACTAAACTGATTTATTCGGCCCACTAATTGAAGTTCCAGCTGCGTCGATTTTTTTGGCCAAAAAACACCTGCAACCCAAAAGCCGATAGATAGATACTTTCAATTGAAATGGCTAACGAAAGCCACGGCGGCAGCAGCTTTAGCTCTGCCGATTAGTGTGCAACAAATTGCTCAGATTTATTACGCGCGGCTGCGCAGAAGCACCAACAACAACGGCAACACACCAACAGCAACACCAACAACAACAACAAGCGTCGGCTTATCAAGCGTCTTGCCAATTTTGGCAACGGCGACGGGCTGCGTTATGAATTATTGGACACTATTGAGTGCCGCCGTGCGGCGTGCTACCAAATTTGTGTGCCACGCTGCCTGGAGGACTCGCTGGCATATCGGATGCTGCTGCTGTTGCTGCTGCCTGCTGCCTGTTGCCTATTGCCTGTTGCATGTTGCACGTTGCTGGCGACACCAGCAACAACAACAGCCATGGCAATTTGTCAGCGCAGTCGCAGCGTGTCTGAGAGGCAAAGAGTTTGGGCAAAGCCAATGCCAAATATGGCCAAAACCATGGCGAATACTGCTGCCAGGAGTGCGGCCCAAAAGCGTTGCCAACTTGGCTATTTTTTCAAGGAGCCTTTTCTAGAAAATATAAAAATTAAAATAAAATATAATATAATAATATTTTTAATTTGTCTTTAAAGAATGATAAATTTTAAATCTAATTATCAAACGAAGTTTTCTGGAAAGGTTTTCTCAAACTTTTAGGATAGTTAACCATGCATTTATTTTAGTTTTCTTGCCATTTATCCTTTACCACTTTTAAGGGTTGTGTTTAGCTATGAACAATGGCCAATAGAAGGCACCTCTGGTGGCCAGCTGCCTGGCTGCCTTGGATCTCCTGGCCGCCCCGGTTATGGTGGGGCGACTGCACTTGCCTATGCGCATTTATCGTTTACGTTATTTCTTGGCCGCTAGTTTTCCAGTTAGCCGCAGTTAGTTGTGCTGCATTTGGCTCAAAGTGAAAGATTTACGCGGCCTCTACCGAAGTCTCGAAGACTCCGTTTCTGCTGCTTCTCTTATTTTCTTCTGTATTTTTTCCTTCGTCTTCTTTTCTTTTGGCTCCCTTGCCACGGCGCATGCGTGCCGTTATGGTTTATTTAATGCGTTTTGAAAGTGCATTTTCATGTTCGATGAGATTGATGAGAAAATTTGATTTATTTTTTTCCCTGCTTGGATCTTCTATCCGCAGCTAGTCTGCTATATATATATACTCTTTTTTTACCTATGCCCGATCTGACCAACTGTCTGTGTGTCAGTTACATTTGCAGGTTGCGGCATTTTGTCAGAGGGACAGTTAGAAAACTGAAGGCAGGTCCAACCGACCGGCCGACTGCCTGCCAGCCCGTTAAATTGTTCACCGATCTCGGATGGATCTGGGATCTCTTTGGATCTCGGCAATCGACAATTGGCAATCCATATGCCATAAATGGGCGGGCATGAGAAATGTGCTGTGGCATCCGCTCAATGCAATGGGAAATGTATCGGTTCTGGCTGGCAGTCTTGGCCGGGCGATTGCATAACTTTTGCCTTATAGAACGCGCCTCACATTTGACCGCGGTCACAGATTGTCGTTTTAAAGCGAAAAGTTCAACAGACTTTTAGAAATTTTCAAAGGTATTTTAAACCTTTAAGTGCTGAAATCTTAAAAGTACAGAATACATTTATTTTTTTTGCTTCTTGTTAAACCTTCAAATAAATTAATGCAAATATTTTTAATCAATATTAACAAATCATTATACAATATATGGTCCGTCAGTTAAGACCCACTGTCACATGCAGACCTCGTTTCCCCTGCCCTGCCTTCCGGTTAGCTCCTTTAAAATTGGCAATCATTTCGCTGCCACTTTAGCCACATTGTTGCCAATATTAGTTGCCATGGCCAAGGTAATTACACGATCGTAAAATAAATTTCCGAATGTATTGATAACATAGATAAAAGAGCATTAAGGCGCGTATCCTCTTGGTTCCCGATCACGATCTCCCTTGTAGCATTAATAAACGCATCGTTAAATGCTGCAACAGTTAGTTAGCCCGACTTGAATCTCGTTATAACTGCGATCCCTCTGCTAGCCGCTTATTACTATAACAGAAACAAAAAAAAGAGAAAAGAAAAGAAAATAGCTTCACACACCACAGGGGGGTCAAGTTGGAGTCGCCGAAGCCGCTGGATGCTTTGTCAAATGGAATAGTTCGGGGACACTGGATCCACAGGAAGAAAAAAAAAACACTGGAAAGAATTAAATACATTTTTTTTAACTTTGATACTTAATTAATAAAAGACTCACTGCAACTTGCTAAATCCATTTTTTAATTAAGCAAAGGCTAAGGTACGTTTTCTACTCTTCCTGTCAGTATTCGGATAAAGTCCCGGTTAAGAATATTTGGCTTGCTTTCGTTTAACTTTTAGGGCTCTCATTGATAGGGACCCAAACTGTCTGTCAAATCGGAGAGATAACAGCTGCCTTCCGCTAGCCTTAAAAAACAAAATATTTACATATTTTTTCAGTGGTTTCGGTTAAACAAGCAAACCCCTGGTTGCGCTTTACAGCACTCTTGCTATTCAGCAAAAATGTATAACAGTACACTTAACAGCACTGTGTTATTCTTTAACATCCAGATAAAATCGATTTGCTTTTCGATAAATGTATCTGCTGATTAACTTTGAGAATTTTAAGTAAAGAAACCAAGCCCAAGTCATGTATAAAATCTGCTACTATATTTCTCAGTGTACGATGGCAAATGGCTTGCAGAACCAGAGTGTTGCTTGCCGCAGCATCATTTCGCTGTCGCATGTTGCATAATGTTTATTAATGCACAAATTTTTACGACACCATGTGGAACCTTTAACGATCCCTCTTAACGATTACGCCCCGGTTCGGCCGGCCAATGGTTCCTCAATAGGTGGTTTCAGTTCGCAAAGTTCCTGCTAGAAACAGTTTTTCTTTTCGAAAAGAATGCAAGCTGTGGGCTTTGCTTTACGACCAGCCTGTATGTGGCATACGTACTGCTAACCGTTTGCTGCTAACAATTTAAATTGCAACAATTTACAATTAACCACGTTTGTGCTCCATTTCGCTGTCGCTGATTATTGCAAAATGAGACAGCGATCCCAATCCCATACACACTTGGCCATCTCGCGTCTAACGGTCAACGAAAAAGGAAGAAAAAAAATGGAAAATGGAAAATGGAAAATGGGAAAGAAAAAAATGCACAAATGCAACGCTCTCCTCAGCCACTAAGCAATTAAAATTGCGGTCTCCAGTCGGTTTGCCTGCTAATTGCTCCCGGCATCGAACTCCATCTACAATATGGCCATCTCCTCCGCCTCCACATGCCGTTGCCACGCCCATATTCCACCAGTACGCCCCCAAAAGACCCGCGAAAAGCTGGAGAAAAGGTGGCTGTCGGGGGCCGCCTTTGTCTGGTAACTTTAACTCAACTTCGTTCGAGCTGAAATCAATTGTTCGTCTCTATTGAAGTCTCAATCGATTGTTAATGCACTGAAGCGATAAGTAGCGATAAGTAATCGATAAATCAAGGGAATTATTACAGGAATAATTTGGAATTATTTGGAACTGCTTTAGGACTCTTAGTAATATTTAACGCTTAAACAAGCTTTTAAGCTAAAAATGTTTTTAAACTCGAAAAATAAATAATGTATTCGATTCCCAAGTTCGATATTATTTACTTTCACTTAGTACCAGTTCTTTATACTCATTTTCTCTCAGTGCATTACCCCACTAAATCACTTTACTCACTTTTTTCTTCTCTGCTGAATTACTTGGTATTAAAAAAGCGTTTTCCAACATGGCTGGCCGCCCACTTGGGTGGCTCGCTTGGCGCGTGCTTGTAAGTTTAGCTGTTGGCTTTTCCATCTTTCCGTTTCCTTCCTCATCGCAAATTCCGCTTTGACCTTGACCAAGAAAGTGCACTCGTCTCTTTATGTGTGTGTTTGTGTGTGTGGGCGAGTGGGCGTTGCCATTGCGTGAGCTGCGAACTTTTCATTACATAATGCGAATGCGGGACCTTCAAATTTTCCGGGATGCTGTGGCACCTTTATTTACGCAACTGCGGCTGCATTTTATATATATTTTTCTTTACCCAGAATGTCAATAATTTGACGCGTACGTGTTCAGCTGTCACTGGGTTTTCCTCTTAGTCCGGCAATAAATTCGTTTTCCATCAAAAGCACTTAGAAAATTAGTAATTTAGGTAATGTATAAATCTAATTCTATTGTTTAAATTACTGAAAGTATTTTTAAAGTTAAACAAAATCAGTTAAGGTTTTAAGATTAAGATTTAGATGAGTTAAGAAAGAACCGCCATGAAATAATAGCAAAATTGTAATATCTGTGAAATTAAAAGCCATCAAAGAATAAATTTCTACATTTCCTGTAATTTCCTAAAAAATCCATATACCCTTTGTAAAAACGATTAATATTTTATGGCTTTATTTACGATTTGAGTCCAAGTTTTATTACGAGTGTAGAGACGACACTCGGCTCCGCTGTAAGCTGCAATTTGATAAACGTGCCGACATTAATGCCGCCTGACATGAAAAGCCAGCCGCCTTGCAGACTTGCTCTGAAGTTGCGGAGAAATTGCTGCTTAAATTGCCAGAGGAGAAAAATAAGGACACTAAACAACAAAGACAATAAGGACATCAAGGACACGCCTTAGACTCGGCTTCGTTTTATCCAAAGGCGTAGGACAGTTTCCCAGTAACAGGCATTTTCATTGAGAACATTTTTAATTTAAGGCATCCTTATTGCATTTTTACAAAAGCTATTAAAATGCATTGGGTTTCAAAGCCTTTGATTAGGTCCAAGTGTTTAAAAATATAATAAAATTCTAAGAAAAGTTACTACAAAAATATATTGCTTAGTAATAACGATGGAATCTGCACCTTACTACAAATAAATCCAAAGAATGGTCTTTTGCTTGTCAATCAATAAACATTACCCCAAAAGTCGAAGTACCAAAATATAACCCAATAGCTGAGTTATCGTTTTCGGATATTGCGATAATCAAATACAAAATTTTGATAATTTGACGCTGTGATTTCCTAAATCGACTGCATTATATATGATTAGCGGATATCATATCCTGAAGTTACGACCCATTACTTGCCGCGCATCAGTGTTGCCATAAAAAGTAATCTCAAACAGCTCACTTTAGTTCAAAATATCCTGGCTTAAAGTGTTCATAATTTGTTAGAAATTGTTGCCTATGCCGAAAAAGAAAATTTCGATCTCGTGACAAGTGAAAGATCTCATTTTTTTCTTAGTTAGGAGCAGACTACAATGTGTATTACAAGCAATTAGAGCATTTATTTTTATGCCGAACATCATTTGTGGCGCATTGCGGCATTTTGGCCGTGTTGCCTGTAATTTCGGCCTCTCGGCCAGTTTACCGCTGATGACCCTAATTAAAAGCACAACCCGCGCACAACCCAACAGAATTTCACGACGCTGTATGGTTGTGTGATGGGAGTATGTTAGAAGAGGCCTTTACGATCGCGTCGCGGCGGCATAAACCGCAACTTTGGCATCTTCGACGGCATCAGCATATGGGGGCTTTTTGGTTGCTGCAACTTGCAAGTGGCGGCTTTTACGACTGCCATCGCCAGTTACAGTTAACATTATTAGATCCCGGCCCCGCCAACAACTACAAATGCACTGAAGAAAATGTATACTATTATGTATTCTATGTTTAAACCATATGAAAGAATAATAAAGAACAATATTTTTGGTAATATATAATTTACATGAATGATATGTACTTCACTTTGGTTGTGAGTAATACTTGCTAAACATGAATTATAATTAAACTTTTACTTAACATCAAAATATGTTTTAAATAAAAGCTGATCGTTGAATTTCCTACAAATATATATCCTTATGTTTAAAGATATATTTTTCAATTTTCAACCAGTGGTTCCATATAATATCTTCAAAATAACATCTATCCCAGTTTATATTAGTCTCCAGATGATATATCTTGCAAATAATACATATTCCAGGTTATGATAGTCTCCAGATGATACTGCTCTTTCTGTGTACTTGTGGCCGCTTAATGACTTTAATAATCCTGTCACCGATCATTAAAAAATCTCTGCGAACACACAAAAGAAATTCCATGGCAGCTTCAATCAAAATAAAGTACACACTCTTCCTGCTTCTACCACTTGAAACTTGGCCCCTGGTTTTGACCAGGCCAACACAGGCTGAGATGGCCACAGAGACCAGGGAAAGAAAGAGCAAGAGAGAGAGAGAGAGGAGACCAGAATGAGGACTGCCAGGCAGATCGGTCTCTGTTTGTTCTCACGTGGTATTCAAATTTTAACAACATTTTAATGATAACCTCGGCGAACATTAAAACTCATTCGGCCGTAATAAACATTAATAACACTTTAATCCGTTGCACGGCGGGACGGGTGATGGTGAGGGGGCGGGAGGGTGGATGGTGCTGCTGCACATGCGCACAACTGGCGACTCTCCTGCAGCTGTGCGCCTGTGCTATCAAAATAATCAGCGAACAGAAGAAGCGAGAGAGAAGGAGAGCAAACGGGGAGACAGAAAGAGAGCGGCACTGGTGAGGAAACAGGGACAGGACGGAGAAATGCCTTTAAAACAGTGCAGTGCATGCACAGAGAGAAAATGCAGTGAAAGTTTACTAAGAAATATATATATATTTTTTAAATAGTATTTTTTTTTTAAACCAGAGAATATTAAAGAAAGATTTGAAGCAATTAAATTTGAGAGCAATATTTTTTTAAACAATTTAAAAAATTAAATATGAACTTTATATAAAAGAAATGATAATGTAGAAAAGATCTGTTTATAATTTGCAAAGTTTGTTAGCAATTATAAAACTGTTTAACATAATTTGATTTAACTTTCAACACATTTTTATTAATTTTAGCTTAATTTACCAACTGTTCTTTTGGTTAGACTAAAACATTTACCAAAACGTTCGTGTTTACGTCAAAATATCATTTTTATTAAGTCTCATGAAGCAAATATTTATCAAATAATATTTGATTAATATTTCTTCACTATCCTCTACTCATTCCCTTAAGTTAAAATATAAACCTTACTAACAGTGCATTTTGGCCGTCAGCTTGGAATAAATAATAGAGAAACTTGTTGCCGTTGTTACTGTTGTTGTTAGCTGGGCGCGTTGTAAGGCTATAAAAATGCATGTTTGCTAAATCAATGCAACAACTTGGGGGCATGGCAGCAGCCGCGGTCGGAGCAGCAGCAGCAGCGGCAGCATCATCGGCATGAAGGCGTCCCACATGGACCAACCTTCCAACCTACCTGGCAACCAACCAGCCGACCAACAGACCAACCTGCCCACCTTTCGCCTGGCATCCTTAGAGGCGACTCCAACTGTGGCTGTGTGCGATCTTGCCACTTACGTAGGCCGCGTGTGGCAGGTTGCCGTTGTTTCTACAGTTGAGATTGTCTAAAGTTAACTGCATTTTCGCAAGATTTTCTTTTAAAGTATTACTGTAAATTGTATATTATTTTTTTCACTAACATTTTAATTTGTCCCAAAGAAGAAGTTGTTTAAACTACTTTTTAAGGCTTTAATATTTATATTTTACTGGGATAAAGAACTTGATTTATTGAAAAGTATTCTTCTAATAGTGACAAATTATTTAAAAAAATATTAATATTTAGCTGACCTAAAGCCCGATTATGTTTTTAGTTTATATAATATAAATTTGGTTAAATTTGGTAAATTAATTTTATTTATTTAATTTATTTGTAAGAAAGTTTGTCCAGATGATTTTTAATCGATTTTTAGCCCCCGATCTCGGCAGTGGTAGTTTCGCTACATTCAAACTTGTCTCATTATGCCATATTAAAAAAAACCCATCCTAGAATTCAGACTTGAGAATTTCTAGGTATTCCAAATAGCTTTCATGAGGTCCTGATGCTCCTGTTATATTCCTAAAACTCTTCCTTTATGTAACCATTAGGAATAACTATATTTTTAAGGAGTTATATTCATAATACGTAAATGAATGATCTATTATTTTAATTGTAAACTTTAATTCTCTTGTAAATTCCATATAAAAGTAAACCTTAGGCTAGCTCTACTGTACCGCCCGTTGTTCCTTTGGCTCTGGGCCCCATACCAAGGTCTTTGAGCGGTTCTTGTTGCTGCTTGCTGGTCGCTGGTTGGTC
Source organism: Drosophila watanabei (assembly GCA_008042575.1). Classification (NCBI taxonomy): domain Eukaryota; kingdom Metazoa; phylum Arthropoda; class Insecta; order Diptera; family Drosophilidae; genus Drosophila; species Drosophila watanabei. The sequence goes on along the minus strand of VNJS01017130.1, from coordinate 26,387 downwards.
GTCGCTGTTGCTGCTGCTGGCAGGCCAGATCATTTTGCTTCCTAGTTGCATGTGGCCCATGTAATTGTGAGCCCATATGCTGGAGTGTGTGTGTGTGATAAATGGTCGGGGGAGATCTAGCCAAGGGGGGAGAGCAGACTAGAGGCTGGAGATCGAGGTGGAGCAGGAGCACCACTTGGCCACTCGCTGTGAGCTGGCCTAGCTGTTGGATCTGTTGGTGGTGCTCGGCTCGGTTGTGGCCGATTCTGAATGTCGCTGTCCCTTGACTTTGGCTGGTATGCCAGGCTAATCGAATTTCCGAGGATGCATTCACTTTGTCATGACAGTTGGACAGGCAGGTTGAGGTCGAAGTGGTGGGATCCGGAACCCACAAAAACCAATCCCACTCCGTGGAGTGCAGGGCTCCGATTGCCTTAGGCCCGATGCTGGAGGCCCCAACCTCATATGGTGAGGAAAATTTGAAGAGAAATTGGAAAGCAAGAAAATTTATTAACATTTTTCTTTTCCCATAGAACTATTTTTTATTTAGATTGATTCTTTTATTTTTATTTCTATTACAATCCCAAATTAGGTATTTGCCATATATTTATGTTTAGTTGTGACTAAATACTGCAAATTTCGTAATATATTTTCTATTATTTCTATCCTTAATCCCGCTTTATATACGGAAATGACTTTTAATAACCTTAACTAATTCGTCTGCATTTTCATGTGGCAAGTGCATTAGCAGTTCGTGGTTAATGGCTAGTTCGCCCGTTGAATTCCATTAATTTTATTTCATTTATCAGCCCGAACATGTTGCCGTTGTTCCACCTCCCCTTGGCCCCGGCCATCTGTCTTCCCCTTGCCCCCAGTGTCTCCTAGGGTCCAAGAAGGAGGCCTCGATTGTGGCCAGAATCCGGGCAGAGGTCTTTCGGTCCGGGGATCGCACTTAAAGGTTATGTGCAGGGCTGGCTGCCAGCTAAAGTGTTTGCACTGCGTAATAAACATAAAATTCAATTTTCATTAAGATGTTGCCTGATCCCTTGCCATTTACCGTTAGCTGGCCTCTTCTACCCCGGTTTTAGCCATTTTTTCTAGGGCCTGCCACGGCGCAGGAACGAGTATTTCAATAATGAATTCGAGATAAGCGCATTGGCTTCACTTGCCCCAGGTTGGGGGCCATTCACTCGCATGCTTGGAAAACACTGGAAAATGGGGATTAATTTTCCAAAAATATCAAAAACTTCAGAGGAAAGTAAATCTGAATGAAGGTTTATGCAAATATTCGAAATAATTATATAAATATTTAATCATTTTCTCTAGAGAATATTTTAAAGTTCAATGCTTTAGGTTTAAGTCTCATTTTATATATTTTCTTTGGTAAACCCTCATTTTAATTAATATAATTATATATTTATATGAATACCCCACCCTTTTTTCCCCAAGTGTATGGGCAAGGATGTGGCTATGGACAAACATTTGTTGTTAGAGGAATTTTCATTTTATATAAGAGGCAATCGCAGTGAACCGGACCAGCCCCGAAGGTTTCGCAGCTGAGGAGCCGAGGAAAGGCTGGAAAGCTGAAGCTGAAACTGAGGCTGGACCCGAGACTTGGGCCTCTGCTCAAGTGCGCAATTTTCTCACATGGCAGTCGTTGAAGCGGTTCGTCCCTCGCTTCCGCTGCTGTTGTTGTAGTTCCAGTACCCAGTACCCCGTACCATTCCCATTTCGAGTCCAGTCCCAGTCCCAGTCCCAGTCCCAGGCAAGTTGTCCCTCCAAAAGTTGTAGATTTAAATGAACATGGCGCTGGCCAAGAGAGTGGACAGCCAGACATTGGCTAATGCCCAGGCCCATGCGTGTTGATCTTCCGCTTCTTCGCCGTCCTCGGATCCAGCTCGAGTCCCTGCTTGGGCACTAGAAAAAATTTTGTGACCATTCGTCTATATAAACAGTTCTATAATTTTATAATAAATTTATTTATTTATTCTTCTTTATTTTTTTATTATTATTATTATTTATTTTTTTAATTGTTGCAATAGTTGAAGGATTATGGTTAGTTTCTTTAGTTTATTATTATTGCCTCCAAAACTCATATTATGCATTTCATAAAATAGAGTGTTCCTTAAAGCTCGAGGTTTCTTAAAACTCTTTAAAAATAAGTCTAAAAGTATGCAATACTATTTTTTCGGTGTCAAATTTTAGATGTAAAATACCTTCTTAGGGGTTTTAAAACAATAATTATTTCTGTAACCTCCTCACACCCCTTTTATTATTTCTCATACATAAGTTTATTGATTATGTATTAATCAAAATTCTCTCAGTGTACGCCTATGCATTCCCTCTTCTCGTCTTGATCCCGATTGCAGTTAGGTTGCCCATAGCTGACACCGTTGACGAACACGATGATGAGCATGTGGATGCGGATGATGAAGATTAGCGTCGGCAGGCCGATTCAGATTGCAGATGCATCCGCGAACTTATCTGCACTGGGAAAAATATTTTAAAATATATTTTTTTATTTCTTTTTCTGAATATAAAAAAAAAGACACTGAAACCCACAACTTCTGAGGAATAAATATGTTTGGTATTAGGTTTACTTTGATTTAAAATCGTTTGAATATTATTTTAAACCATACCTTAATAAATATAAAACAAATATTTAAAATAATCAAAAAGCTGAAATAAATTCTTTTTAAATATTATTAATTTTTTTTAAAGTGTTCCAAACGAGTTTCCCGCTCATCCTCGGCTGTTGTTATTGCAAGTGCAGCGGCAATATTTAAATTGTTTTATACATCGTTGTGCTGTTAGATGGAACTACCACCTTTTTTCCCCTCCTCACCTCTGCGGCAATCTCCTCGCTGAGTGGGCCAATGGATGTCCTAATGCGTACGAGGGAGGCGAGGGGATGCGAGCCATAAGGATGGTGGCATTTCGCTTCCTAGTTGGGCCGCAATTTGATTTTCGTCGGACGTCGTAGTATACCTGCTTTAAATTTCCGTTTATGCCTTCTGAAGGCTTGTAAAATGTTAAATGAAATTAAAATTTATTGCCTTGCCAGCCGGCGATTGACGTCTGCACATGGCCAATAGCATTGGCAGCCGGCCGATGTTGTTGGCTTCCAGATGGCCGGGCCAAAAGCACTTGGCCAGGAACTACTGTTCGAGGCGATTATGAGTGGTCGCCAGGTTGAATCTGTGCCTTCTTCTTCGCTTAACGGTAAGCCAAGCAATCCCGAATGGTTTATTGGTCAATGATGGGGGAAACCTTTTAGAATTGTTTATTTAAATTTTAAGCGTTTGTTTATTTATTGATACCGAAAAGAGGTAAACTTTTCATTACAGAGGATGTAACAGAGCTGAGTGGTTTCCGGGAAAGTAAGGAGAGCAAGACAGTTGATTTGATTTGGCGATTAATTAAAATTCCTTTTGGCTTTTTAAGTTAGTTCTTATGTTTTTCTGGTTTTAAGAGAAGAGGGAACATGTATCTTATTGATAGACAAACAGGAATGGTTTACAAATTATATTGATAAGGATTTATAACAAAATATTATTCAAATCACAGAAAGTGTCATAAATAAATCATTTAAAGCACATTGTCTTGTCAATTACTTTTAGAATTATGTCCTTAATCATTTCAAAATTATACTACAAATATTTTCCTTTTCAATTAAAGGATCTACTATGTCTCTTTTCCTGTAAACAAATCTTTTAGAACTATGTCTCTTTTTATGTACAAATCGGTTAGAAACTGGTTTATTTTCTTTTGAAAAATCAGCTGTAAATATGTTTCTTCTTATCAATCAGAACTATAAATCATTCCATGTAATTTTGTGATCTACTATAACTAATTTTCATTTCTTGTCAAAAAAAACAGTTTAGAACTATGGTTTTGTTAAGTTAAAAATCTACTAGAAACTAGTTTGTTTTCTTGTGAAAAATCAGCTGTAAATATGTCCCTTTTCATGTAAATAATTTACCAAAACTATAACTCACTTCTTGTGAATTTGTTTATATTTTCGTAATTTGTTTGTTTAAGAGTTGTTCAAAACTTTCGTATAAACACCAAATCGAAAAGAAGGTCAAAAGAACAGGGGATTTTCCCTATTCTTTTGTACGAATTCAAAGCCTTTGCTGACCAATCTTAGCCCACGATAAGCTATATTTGCTATAACCATTGTTTCCAGATTGATCTGGTGGTTCATTCATTCCCTGGCTGGCTTGATTCCTCCAGCTAAATATGGACATTAAACGCGAACAAAATGGGAGCAACCGCAAATAGCCGCAATTTTCCACTTGACTTGAGCGTTCCTGGACGCTCTGCGCGAGAGTGGGCAGATGAGGCTGCTGCCAAGGCATTTAGCCGGGCCAGAACCCCCTAGCTCCTTGTGCCCCTGCTCCTCCTCTGGCTGATGATGCCATGGATGCTGCCCACATTTGCCTAAAAGGGGCCCAAACCTGTTGCCTACTGAAATGTAAATCTTGATGGTAATTTTAATAGAAAAAAATCGAGGCGAACCGTTGGTTAGCCTAGGCCAAAGCGCTGGGCGTCGCAATAGTTGGCTAACTAAGCCCCGGCACGGGATAACACTCCAGAACAGGAACAAAAACGGCAGGGAACTTGTAAGCACTAAGAAAAATTTGTACTATCGGGAATATAGATGGTATTTATGGAGTTAAGAGATTTATGCATAAATAATATTTATTTTATTGATATATTTAAAAATAAATTTGCCTTTTTTTAAATTAGAAAAGGCTTCCCAGAAATTGATATGAATTACATGGAAGTTAATATTATTAGTTAGAAATATTTAAAGAAAACTTTAGTAGCTATTCTTGTGTTAAAATATTTAACTACTGGCTTTTTATTCCATAAATTATACATTTAAAATAATATTTCACTTCCATAATAATAAACAATTAAATACGAAATCTAAAATAACAAAAAAAAAAAATAATATAAATTAAGGAGTATCAAGGGAAAGAGTTAGGCTTTCTTAGACAATACTCTTTGGCCTCTGATCTTGACAATTTTTTTCGCTCAGTGCATTCATGCGAGATCGGAGCTACGCCAAATGTTTATTGTGCTATATAAATGGCCACATTTGCAGTTACCCTAGGACCGCTCCTTGCCCCATGTTGCTGCTGAACGCATTCCTCCGCCTGAAAGTGGCTGCCACTCAGGTACATTGGCCCAATCTGCCGCCCTGCTTTTCCCCTCGATTTTCCGCTAAATATATATATACGTTTATATATGTATATATATGGATATGTGCGAGTGGATGATGCTGGGCTGCATCTGCAGCGCCCGCTGAGTGGACAAACCAGATATTGATAACGGCTCTTCGATGCTGTTACTTTAACAGCCGCATTGCTCAGGCCGAGGACAGGGATTGCAACAGCAACAGCAACAGCAACATGCAACATTCGCTGCTGCAGCAGGCAACACTTCTCTGGGCTGTTTGTTTACGTATGGAATTAAACGCCTTGGCGCACAGGTGCTGGCCAAGAGATGTCTTCTTGGCCCAGCCAGGTTAGTCCGCTCTATCGCCCCCCACCACCACCACCACCACCTCACCTGCTCAGGTGCAGCGGCGGGGCCGCTTGCATTTTATTTGCAATTATTTTTGTAGCGCAAAGGAATTATCTGGCTGGGGATGCACAGAGAAAATAAAGTAGGATTATAAGTCTAAAGAACCCCTTAAATAAGGTAATTGTATACAAAATATAAAAGCATTATACTTTTATACTTAAAATTATTTTATAATCTTTTTTTATACATTCGAAGGATACGGAATGTCCTTGGTAATAGCAATACTCAAACAAGAAGGCTTAACTAATTCTTAAAGAGGAGAAAAATAATTAATGAATGCTTACTTTATACATTAATGAATTCCTTAAATTTGAGCTTATATATATTTTAAGTCTCCTTAACACTTTAGGCTTTTTTCAGGATTTTAAAATATATTTACATATTTATAAAATCAAGAAATGGCTTGTTCAACAAAGATTTGTTACTTTCTCTTTAATATTGACATCTGAAATATAGGCCACACATTTGTAAAAAAAGATTCCTAGATTTCTATTAAAGTAAATGATATACCCCTTTCTGTCAGTGTTCATTTGCGACTTTGGCGTTGGCTTTTTGTCCATGGCTTTATCAGCGGCTCCAGCCTTGGCCATCTCTCCTCTTTGGCCAGGCGAATTCTAATTCTAATTTCTGCAACGCAGCTGCGCGCCAGCTCCAGCTTCAGCTCCAGCTCGAGCTCCAGAACCCAGCATCTCACATCCAGCACCCAAGCTGGAGACTCCCAGCCCAGACTCTGGACCAGGTCCAGTCCTTGGCTCCGTTGGTGGCGCTGTTGGTGTTCATTACGCAAGAGGTGAATGCACCGCCCGGCACTTGCTGGGAATCGGAATTCTGGAATTCTGGAGTTCTGGGACCACGAACCTGGAACCTGGAACCTGGAGTCCGCCCAGGGAGCGAATCAATGGAGCAAGCTAGTTTCGAGAGGCCCGACAATTATAAATCCGATCCAGCGTCGTCTTATGCAAAACACGTTTACTTCTCCTTGTTTTATTTTTCGGGTATCTTTTTTTGAAATTCATTTTTCTTTTTTTTACTGGTGCGAAAGCGTTGCTAGAAATATGCAAAAATCGAAATAGCAAAGGTCAGCGCTGTGTGAAGGCTGTTCTCATGCAGCGCGTTCCAAATTCCGAGATTCATTAGCCAAGTTAATAATTAAAAATAAAACCAGGGACACAAATCGATTCGATGCCGGGCTCTGCAGCAGCAGCAACATGGTTCAGCAATTTATTACATTTCAAACAAAGGCAAACACACAGAGCCAAGAGTGGAAGATAATGCCGAAAGCCGAAAGCTAAAACGCAGCGAGATATATAGACTTCCGTATTTGCCAAATCGTTGCTGTCTGTCGCCGTCAACAATAAATTACGACAACCTGAACTTGGGGGGACTTGAGGGCAGTCGCGCATAATTTTGGCAAACTTAGCGAATCGACCCCGCTAGACCAGTTTTTAAATTACATGCAAAGCATTCCAAATGCAAACTAAAACATTTGCTATTATTTTATTCCATTTTATTCCGCTGTCGCTGCGTCTGCCTTGTCCGCTTGTCTTCCTGCGTTTAAGCTGCTCGTGTGTATCAAAAGTTTAAACAAAGTGCAAACAAAGAAGCACACACACCACTAACAACAATCAAGAAAAAAATATAAAAAAAAATAAGAAGAGCAGTCAAACCGAGGCAGAAACAAAGCAACCGAAAATCGCACATTTTTTTCTTACTTTTTTCGCAAACTAAAATTTATTTCAAGGGCAAATGTGCGAACTTTTGGTGAGTTCTCTATTTTTTTATTCGCGTTGCATTGCGTCGTCATCAGACGAGAGACTTTGATACCCTTTCTAAAGGTTAACATTGATTTTTGTAGAAAGTTAAGAAAATATCTATAAGATTTATTAAAACTATACATAGAGACAGCTAAAATATACATGGTTTTGTTAAGAAATCCCTTGTAAATAAAAGTTTTTATTTAAACTCGAAATAATTGGAATTACTTATTTAGAAATAACTTAACTTTGAATGTTAGGAACTATTTGTTTTTTAAATTAATTTCAAGCATCCAAACAAATAATATTTAATGACAGAAAAAAGTTGTACCTTTGCGTAATTTATATATTTTTATTATTATTAAACTCACATTATTTTAAGGGTCTATAAAATTCCCCTATATATTTCCATATTTTCAGCATTTTTTGTAATTTTTTTCTTAATACTTTTAATAAATTGCCGGCGCCAAGCCCAGGCACTTCGCTTTTCGGCGAAAACTCAACTGAGGCGCTTTAGATTTATGCGTCGTGGCAATTAAATTCATTCAACGTAATTTATGAGCTACGCTGGAATACTTGAGGGTGACATAATTGAGAGCCTAGAGGGTTGCCAGTCCTCGTAGGCGGAGTTAAGACTGTTAAGCTAGTTCCTTTCCCCTTTCTAGGGTTCATCAACCCAAAGAGGAACTATAACGCGGATAAACAAGAGATTTACGCACAAAATTCAGTTATTTGAATACTTTCGGAAATTGGGCTAAGTAAATTACTCGCATTTGGCCAAAAGATAAACAGGCAAAATGTGGCGGATAAACAAATGAACTTTGTAAGGCATATTCATCTATATTTTCGCCCAAAAAAAATATAGATATTTACGCATACAGAGTTCTCTATTAAACAGATCACCGCAGCAGCGTGTAATATTTGCATTATAATCAACAGACAACAGGCCGCGATAAAAACCATATTGTTTTGCGATCAGCTCGGAGGCCGGCTCCCCGGTTAGGTGTAAGGTGTGCAGATGGCGCCCTACTTTCCAGTGATATTTGTGTGCCAATTTCCATACAACACTGGGCGCAATTTAGGGCATCTATTTGGGTTTATTTGTAAAGCAAAAATGGTTAATGTCTAAGACGCGGTTGCTGTTAAATAAAGCGAAACACATGTGCGGAAATTCTCGGCCCCTTTGGAGGTCTAATAAAATACTGTGGCACGAGCGTTGAAACAACTTGGTAACCAAAACAAAATTCATATTACACATACGCAGCGTGATCCGTGACCACTGACTGAGAACACACACAATTGCATTAGCCTTTGGCTCAAAAACCAATTACATGTTTATGGCCAAAAGCACCAAAACAATGGCAAATAAATTCGCTTTCATTTGGCCAAGAATTGTGGCAAAACTGATTGATATCAACGATAAGATATGGCCAAAATCGTTCACTAGCTATTTTTTAACTGGTCTTTTAGGGAAATTGTCAAGTTAAATATGGGTTTACAGGTATTTCAATCTAAGGTTTATAATTATTAAATGAAAAATATTAAAATCTAACAAACTTTTGAAGCAAGATTTTGAGAATACATTAAATTAATAATTAAATAACTCAATTAAAAAAGAAAACACAACTTTACAGACTTTTTCTAATCTAAAATATTTCCCTAATTAAATTCCCAACGATTCTGTTCAGGTTAATGACCCAAAAGTTATAGTCGTGACTTGCTCATATTATATTGATTAAATTTAAATTAACCACCAACTTTGTTGCAAATTAATATTATTTTATTCCCAATAGTCATTGGTTTTAAGTAAACCAGCTGTTTGTTTCCTTTTTTTCTGTAAACAATGCGGCTAAAATGTAATGCGGTTGGCAAAAAAATAAACAAAATCAAACAGCAGAGAGTTTGTATTGACCAAAAACGGAAAACCAAAAAAAAAAACCGAAAGCAAACGCAGTGATTACGGCAAACGTTGAAACGACCTTGCCAATTACTGCTGATGGCTACTTTCCGCCCCGCAGCCCCTCTTCTGCTCTTCCTCTATCTCGTCTTTCTCTCCTTTCTATTTGATTTTCCCGCATTTCGGATTGCTTTATTTATTTATTGCGAATTTCCAGTGGGTGGGCTGCCTGAACCTTAAAGTTAATCCCGTAATTTTAATCTCTTCTGGCTGTGCTTTCTCTTTGCCCGCAGGTAAGAGAAAGAGAAGCAGAGAGAGCGCCCGACTCTCTTCCTGCTCTCTGGCAAGAAAAAAGCTTGCGAATAATTAGCGCAAATTTAACGCTCGCGGATGCTTCGGGTTTTTCGAATTCGGGACTGAATGCGTGCGATCGTGGTTACCGCATCGCTGGTCGTGTATCTGTGTGCAAAAAAGTATCTGTGAGGTACATCATTTGAGAGATAGATGGAGAGACAGGGAGCGCGCGTGTGAGTGTGTGTTTGTGTGATAGAGGACCAAAGAGAGCAAGCACGCGTGAATTTTTGCGAAAATGTTGTTGTTGTTATTCTTAAGTGGCCACAGGGACGGGTGGCTGTTCAATTTTAAAATATTTAAAAATGCTTTTTGTGTACTAAAAAAATTATTTTAAATATATTTTTTCACTTTACAATTACCATTTAAAAATTGCAATGCTTAAAATATTTTTTATAAGCGTAAAACATTATAAGCTTAAAAAAAACAATCCAAAGCTAAAATGAATTCTTTTAATGTTTTACATTTTGTATATTTAAACATTTTATTTCGTTTTTTTTTAGTTTAATATATTTAACGTTAGTTCTAAAATATATAAAAATATTATTAACTTACTTTTTATACCTATTATAAAATCCTTCCTTAACCGGACCTTAAGTCCAGTCCTGCTGCCCTTAGAGATCCTTAAATGCCCTGTAATTTTTTGTGTGAGAATTTTTTGAGAAAAAGTTTACGCATTTAATGGCTCCCCCCTTGCCTCTTGTCAAGTGCCAAGTGTGTGTGTAATGTGTGAGTGTATTCGGTAGCAAAGACAGCACTTTGAGAGCCACTTAGCCACAGAGAAACAAAAAATATTTATCTCCCTTGATATTTATTTGAAAAATGACAAGATTACAGGAACTAAATAATATTCTTTATATTTAAAATAACTAAGAACCTCTTAACCTTTCTTTTTTTCTAAATTTCTTATATTTTTATTTATAAAAAAATGCAAATAAATTTATTAAGGTGTGCTGAGCACATGTGCCGCAAGAGCAGAGCATCTCTAAGATACACCAAGCACAGATACGAGCACACCGAGGCAGCTTTTCATTGCTCAGCTGCAGAAACCGGCAGAAAGCGGGAAAAAGGGGGCGCGGCCGGGGGGCGTTGAAGGAAGGCGATCGGGACACGAAGACCGAAGCCGAGAACGATCGCCGTTCGTTGCCCATCTAAGTCTAAGCCCATTCTAATGGCAAGTGTGCGTTAGAGTGAGATGCCAGGCCAGCAAGAGGGAGAGAGAAGTCAGAGACAGATAGAGAGAGAGGGAGAGAGAGAGTAACTGCAACTCCAGTATTTGCCACATGCGAAATACAGTAAGAACCACATAAAAAGGAATATTCGGATAAGAAAAATGTTTGAATTAATTTTATGATCTGAATAAAAGATATCCTAAGAATAAAAGCTCAAACTCAAATTAATAAAACATTTAAATAAATGAATCCCATATTATTAAAATGTTTATTACCAAGAAAGAAAGCTAGCTTAGGGAAGCCGAAGTTAATATACTCTTATATGAAATTCGGTCATTACTAAGCAATAAATGCATTAATTTCAATTCGGAAAGTTTTTCCTGCTCTGCTTTATTAGGTTAAGAATTCAGAAAACTTTACAAAAGTAGAATTTTGTTGTCAATTTTTGACAATTTTAACGATGCATCGCCTTTTAAAATTTGGGGGAAAAAATAAATTACATCAAAGTATAAAAATAAAGTGAACCCAAAATTTCACTAAAATTCCCAACTGGGAGTCAGGAACATCTATCCTTGACAGGATATCTTTACATTTTTGCCGTAAAGTTACTTTTTAAAATATATTACATTATTTTTAATCAAGCTTAAATCTTTTCAAGTCCTTAAAAACTATTTCTGAATACCATAAAATGTTATAAATAATACCTTGTTATTTTCCTGAGTTTCCTTTATCAAGCATTCACTGTACACCGCTGCAACAAGCGATATTGCTGCTGTTGCTGTTGCTGCTGCCTCTGCCAGCAGCGGCTGCGACGTCGCTTCGTCTAAGTTGTTGCTGGACGTGTTCTTTTTAGACTTTTAGCATTATTTGCAGCATTTGCAACGAACACTCGCTAAAAACAACTGCAGCCGCAACGTTGTGGCACGCGTTTCTATTGCTCGTCAATCAAACAATAAAAGAACCAAAAAACCAAAAGCCAGAAAAACAAACAAAAACAACAAAAAATATATTAATGAAACAAAAAACGAACGAATGAAGACAATCCTCTTCGAGTGTTGTGAATATGCGATCAGCAATAAAAACCGTGAACTGTGAACAATCGCATCACAAGCGACAGTGCAAAGTGTGGCGCTTTGCGGCCTAAACGCAAACAAATACTTAACAAAAAAAAAGTATGTGGCAGGATCTTGATAACATAAAAAGGCGATTAGAGACTAGGGATTGATAGAGAAGGATAAAATGGAATGGGAATCAAAGACCAAATTTGGGAACTATAAAAACAAGAGCAATAAAAGTACAATATATGCCGATGATATGCGAAAAAATTATACATTATCTCTTAGTTTACAGAAAAGATGAATGAAATAAAAGTAAGATTGATGGACAGGTGATAAGAATGCATTAAAAATTAAGTTTAAACTTTATTCGATTTTTTAACCAAAAGATACTAGAATTCTCTTCTTTAAACTTACTTAAAATATTAAATACAAAGTTAATGATGTTTATAAATGTAAATAAAATAAATTTAAATATTAAAAACATGCAGAGCTTATTAAATAAAGTCAATGTTTGCTAGAATTTTGTATCATCGTTTTCATAATAAACCTAATAAAGAAATAGATTCCTTAAGTAATTGAAACTTTGTAAATCCAAAACAGACTGCTCCGAACTTAATCCGTAGAAAACCAAAAAGGTGGCACAACTTAACGTCAAGTGCTGACTTACATATAGCTTCCAACGAACCAATTTGCATTATCCAGGAGTTTCGCAGTAACAATTCAAGTAAAAACACATTATCTGCCACCAGAAGTTCCTTCAAATGTAATGCAATATGGGCACTATTATCATCTCTCGCACAAATGCAAATTCAAATTCAAATGATTTCTGTAAAAGCAAACCTGAAATTCACAAAACAATATAATGACAAGACCGAAAAGGTGCACAAACAAAGGCGGGATGGCGAGAAACTTGGGCAGGGACCCTTGAAAAATCAGCTGACGAAGATCGTCGTCATTATTAGAGGATCTTCTTGATGTGAGGAGCAGTTCTCTCATTTTCTCTTTTTTTCTGTTATTTTTTTACCGTGCTTGCCTCCTGTGCTTAATTTTCAGACAATTCCATAGAATTAAAAGCGATCCGAAGAGGAACAGGGAACTGGGGATGATACAAAAAGAAACCAAACGAGACTTACAAAAAAAGAGCAGACGGCAGGCTACTAGGTTAGCAGGCAAACGTCGCCGAACAAGGAATAAATACACAGAAAGAAGATTTAAATTGATGAAATTGTTAGTTTTTAAATTATATAAATTAATCCATATATAATCTCTGATATCACAATAGGAATTATCACAAAAAGTTTATTTTCTCTTCCTATTAAATTCCTTTTAAACTCATTAAAAATTAATGTAAAATCTTCTTAAATTTATATCTTAACAGTTCATATTAAAATCCAATCATTTCGATCACAATTTGAACAAATGAAGCACAATTTTTTCCATGTGTTCTTTTTTGAAGCGGCAGACGAAATTCGCAAATTGCTCGTTTGAAAGCGAAAACCCTCCAAAGAAACAAAACGAACACACACCCCGGACAAAGATACAGATACTGGGCATTCACACAGATACCGATACACGGACTCAGATACAGATACAGATATATCCGCAAGATCGCTGTAAGAGCTTCAAGGGTGAGGCAGCGACGTCGACCGCAGCAGCGGCAGCAACTGAGGCAGCGGCGTGTCCAACTTGCCCTTGATCGTTGCTCGAAATGTCGCGCGGCAGCGGCAAACATACAAAAAAAAAAGCACAAAGCCAAAAAAAAAAAAAAAAAAAACAACAAAAAATAGATAGAGACAGCAGCAGCGCTGTAAGCTTTGCCCATCCCTTTCCGTCCCGTCAGCGCGCCGAATTTTGGCAACGCAAAATAAATCCACCGAAAAATCATAAAGAGACAAGGCAGAAAGCTAACCGAAGAGGGTAATACCCTAAGCACAAATAGTAAAATAAATATATTGAATATATTTAATTACCAAATAAATTAACTAAAACAACAGTAGACAGATTTGTAGATAAATCAGCAAAAGCATCATAAAATAAAATAATATTTTGGCAAGCTTCTAAGTGCAATCACTGAACCCTTCATCTGTAGGGTGTAGGGAAAAGCATAGAGGGTCTCTTGCTTTTAGACATTTTTTGCTCAGCTTTCGCCTTTATAGTATTTCATTTATTTTGTTTACTTGAGCGACACGCCAAGGGACCGGATCAAATCGGATCGGATAGGTTCGGATGTGTTGGTTGGCAACGTATCCCGTCTGGGGTCTGGATCTAAGAAATCTAAGTTGGGACAGTCGCCTCCAGAGGGTTACCGCTTATAACCTTAACCAGTCTTTCAACTGCTCTCTTTTCCACTTTTCTCCTACCCGATGCCTGGGTTCATCGGGCATTGTGTAATAATTCGCACAAAGGAATTCCAAGCTGAACCGAGAACGTGCGCGAGTGTTGGCTACCAAAGTGTGTGAGATACAAAGATACTGCCAGTACAATCGCAATTCAAACCCAGAAAACAAAAAAAAAAAATAATAAATATATATAAAAAAAAGATCATCAGCAAATGCCTCAACGCATTGATGTGCCAGTTGAACTTGAGCGATACAGCTGCATACTCTAGATAATCGAAGCGAAATACCGAAAGATACTTTGCCCCGATCACAAACGCAGTGCAAATGTTATAGTGCTCCGTTCATCTCTCTATTGCGGAAATGACAAGGTTTGTTGGTTAACTTTTTATCTTTAAAATATTTTATGGAAAATAGCTAAAAAAAGAGATTCTAGATTTTTGAGATACTTTTTAAGCTATGATCATTATCAGATTGTAAGAGCAAAAAAGAAAACATAATTTTTCTCTTGCTAAACTATTTATAATTTTATTGAAATGATTAAAGCTTTGCTACACATTTAGTTATTATATTAATGACATATTTTTTGGTGTAGGAAAATCCTAAAAGCCTAGGTCTTTACAACAGTTCTGTAAATAATTTCCAGGAAGTCTCTGAATCTCCACAAAGTCAGGGTTTATAATATTTCAAACGATTTAATCTCTTCCCTCTAAGATGTTTATTAACGATAACCGATTCTGAAGTGGACGCTTGACCATAAATTAGCCGAGAAGATGGAATACATCCATTGTCAAGGGCATCTTGCGATCTAGTCTATTACTCATCGAATTTTGTGCGGTTTTTTATTGCAAATATTCGGGTTTGGTGGAATTCGGTGTATTAATTATCCCACGCTCTCTACCATGGCGACCGATTCAGTTCGTCGTTTTTTTGTTTGCCAGTGTTTGCGTTTTAGCATCCAACTATTGCTAATTGCCAAAAAGTATCTCTAGTGGCGCGCCCTGGCTTTTAAAATTGATTTCTGTTTTATTTTTTCGCCATGTTCTGCTTCCCATTTTTTATGCCCACTTTTTATATTTTTCTTATTTTTTGCCAAGCCAATTGGTAAGTCGTCTGCCCGCGCCCATATGGTCAAAGTAACTGCCGCTAAGCCACTGCCAAATCGATGCCAATTTAGTCAGCGGCTTGTGAAGGACAAGCGCGGCCCGATCGTGTTGGCTAATAGGAGCAGCAGCACAGCAGCAACACTGAACATTTTTAAATGATTTAAGAATCAGGAGTCATAGTTATTTAAGTAATATGAAATGGATACCATATCTAGAAGAATTTCAAAAGAATAAGTTCTTTATTTAAAAAAAAGCAATGTCTCAAGGAAATAACTAAAAGTTTAAACTTAAAAACTCCAAAATTATAGTACCAAAAAAAATTCATAAATTGAGGTATCTGTATTCTTAACATTTCGACCAGTGTATCCGTTACCAAAAGCTGCAAGAGCACAGCGACGACGTCACCAATTGAAAATAGACGAAAATACGCAATGCATGCTAATTGAATAATTTGAATTGTGGCACCTACAACAACTTGTTTGGCATTTGTCAGGCTCACTAATTTAGTTGCAGCTGATATTTTGACAGCTACGGCTTGTGTCGCGCGTGGGCGGATTGTGGTGCATTGTGGGTGGATTGGATCGGATTGCACTCGAAATCAATGCGAATGCACATTTTTGGTCAACCGCGCGCGCTCATTGCAATTTATTGCATTTTAAACACTTTTGTTTTGGCTGTTTTGGCGATTAAAACAAATGGCCCGGGCATCCGAGACACACTATCGCAGAGACTCTGGAATGATGTCATCATGGGGCTGAGACAGCAGCTGCTGCTGCTGCTGCTGCTGCTGCTGCTACTGCGAATCTGTGACAGACATGCAGGGTCAGGTTAAAGTTGAATCATTTGTTTATTTCGAAACACGATTTTTCTTTTAGCTCGCATTGATATGCTGCGGACTTGGCCGCTAATTAATCGAGTCCCATTTTATCGCGCACAAAAGCCACTCGGAGCAATCAATTCCCCAGGCTCAACAATAGACCCCAGATGCGTATTATTAACGGATCAATAGAGAACCTTATAGCGCTGGTCGCAGCTTCTCACGCGGCTTTTTGTTGCCACTGCGAACACGCCCCAAAACGAGCCAAAGTGCAGTATAATGGAGGATATGGCCACAGCACTTTACGTGTCGTGCGTTTCATAAATATATCTGACAAGGAGGAGGTCGCAGAATATATGTATATACTTGTGTTTTTCTATATCTTAAAAGCATTCCCTGATGGGACTGTTAATCAATCAATTCTATGACTTTTTGATTAGAGGATTTAACTTTATAAATACCTGGCAATAGCTTCTGGTACACATTTTATATTATAAATTTTTCAATAGAGCTAACTTTGAAAAATTACCATTAACCAAACTATCTAAAATGCGATTAGGTAATGAATATCTAATTGAATTAAAATATTTTCCATATTTAAAAATCTAAAGCGTAATTATAAAGATATAAGTTGATAACTTTGCAACATTAAATTCATTATCTACTTTGATTTCTGGGTCTTTATTTTTATCTTTCCGTGCTAATAATAATATCTTACTAATATCTGCTTCTTTTGGCATTCATAATTTATGCAAAACTGAAAAACTCGGCTAAGTCTTCAATTTATTCAAATTGAGTCATCAAATTACTAGGTTAAATAATCTTCATTAATTTGTAGAATTTATTATAATAATGAATACCTAATTTATATTATTATTATATTATTATTATATGTTTAACTATAATAATAAAAATAAAATTAAAAGTCATTTCTAAAATACAAATATTTATTTATTGTTTTTCTTAAAAAAAAACTGAGAATTCAACATAAAAATTTTTATTTATTGTTTTCCTAATTAAAAAAACAAAATACCTAAAAATGCTTCACATAATGATCTCATTTGTTACACTTTTTAAGTACACCCAAAGCTCTGAATTAATTTTAAAATCAATCCTTATCGATCGTTAAAATGGAAACCTTCAAGTGATTTTATAGTTCTGAAACGCGCAGTAGGTTCGCTAGTACACACACACACTCACCCTGTTTATACTCTCTCAGGCTTATTCGCATTTAAAAAAAGAAACAACATGGGCAAATATCAACTTCAACTTTTTTCGCGAGATTCTTTTGGCGTTTTCAGTTTCGTTTTTTGCCGTTGGCTTACAAATAAACGGCTTTAACCTTGAGCGAGCGCATTTGGTTTGTAAGTCACGTCTAAGTCCGCGCTCAAAGGTTTGACAGCGGCGTCGACGCTGACGCTGGCTTCTCTGCTCCAGCCTCAGCCTCGGCCGATGTCTGCGTCGGCGGCGACGCATGCGCAGAAATTGGTGCTTCGGTTTTTTTTTTGGGGTTTTTCGGCTTTAGGTTTTCGGTCTGCGTTTTGTCTTTGGCCATTTTTGCAAAATTTTTCGCGTGCTTCGCTTACCCTTTTTTATAGTTTTATTTTATTTATTTTTTTTGCCAAGTTCTTGTTGCCAAGTCTGTCCCTTGTGTGTATGTGTGTGTAAATGTATTATGTTTTATTTATTTCTTACCTTTTTGTGTTAATTTTTGGCGCTTGTAAAGCTGGCCTGGGCTTTTGCACGCCACGAAAAAGGTTAAAACATGTTTTTGAACTAGGTTCACCTCGGCTCGCCATCGTTCCTAATGGCCTACTACACGTTGCTGGGCTCTTGACGGCCTGTTTTTATTATTTTTATTCGTTTTTTGCTCTTTTCCCGTGGCAGTCATGCATCCAAAGTGGCGATTATGTAATGACCGACCATAGGCCCGAGGAGTATATAGCTCCAGTAATGGCAAGGTGACAGGAAAGGCTCTCGATAAAAGTACATTTAATGGACATTTATCTGGGAGCCTGCAATTTTGCCCAGATTTTAATGTGTTAAGTCTCGTATCTGATAGAACCTTTTGCCCTGACTGTGTGTAGTATTATTAAAATTATTTAATTCATAACAACAAGGCAATAATTTGTTGTCCATTATAGTTTATTATCACACCAATTAAACCCTTTACATGGAATTATTTATGATTATAGTCTCTATGGTTTTGTTCTCTCTGATATGCCTTTTTTTAGAAACCGTTTTGAAGGAAAATAAGTTACTTAATTAATAAAATATTTTAAATTAAGTAAGTGATATATCACTTTATTTAATACATTTTTTTAACTGATTACAGAAAACTTCTTAAATGCAAAAACAACCTAATGAAACAATAAAAACTTTAAAATTTACTACATATTGGTAAATTTCTGGTATTTCTTATTAAACAAAGTTTACAAATATTCAAAAAATTTAAAAAGGAGGATAGGAAAAATATAATAAATAATATTATATAAAATACAATTAATTTATTAACTATAAAAGGAAGTTTCTTAATCTTTAAACATATTATTAATGTATTTAACGCTATACTTAATATTTTATTAGTAAGGACAAAATGAAGAGTTACAATCTACCTATCTATTGATCTACCTATCCATCAATCGATCTATTCAATATATTTAATAGTCATCCATATATCAATCAGTCAATATATTCATCTTCTTAAATATTTTGTGAAATTTAAACTTGAAATGGAGTCGATTGAACCTCAAATGTTAGCATTAATTTCGCTTTGATGTTAAATATAATTTCAATTGATAAAATCGACAATAATTTCCTTATCAATGCACAAAATTCTTTCAAATTTGATTGCCAAATATAACTTTTAATATACATATAAATATTATAAGAAAGCAGGCCCTTACAACACAACGCGCTAAAAACACGCGCGATTAATTCGCGAATTTAATCGCTCTCCACACACACAAACAAAACTGGCAAAAGATAGCACACCACGCTATGGGCTTTTGGGTGTGTGTATTAGTTTGCCTTTTTGCCAAAAATTTAGCAAATATCAATATCAATAGAAAAAACTGAAAATAAAGTAAATGAAAACAATAACAAATACAAAGAACAGAGAACAAGCTGCAGCAACAGCAACCAATTTAACAACAACAACAACAAATTAATATAGCCTGTTGTTGTTGTTGTTGCTGCTGCTATTCGCTATTTCGGGTTTTTTATTGGTATGTGTTACACACTCACTTACACACACACCCAAGAGAGCAGTTCTGAGCATGTGTTTGTGTGTGAACTTTAAATTAGACGAGGCACGACAGCAGCAACAACAACACCAGCACATGCGAAACAGACCCTAATAAATTTCGCATACTTTGCGAATTTATGCTGAGCCACAAAAACAACAAGCAGCAGCAGCAACGTCGACGTCGACGACTATAGCGACAGTTGTTCATTTAGAAGCGAGTGAGAAAGAGATGGGACAGCCCAAAACCCAAAAAACGAGGGCCGCCGCTCCTCGTACTGCTGGCTGACGTCTCCCAAAGCTACTGTTGTTGTGCCTGATGATGCTGCCTGGCAATGATTAAAGTTAGCATAGCTGTTAGGCATACCGCTGAATGTTACTGATGTTACAAGCTGATCGCAATAGTAAAAGCCAAGTTCGAATGCTTTATTAAATATTAATTAATCATCATAGAGGCAATATCTTAACTTTCGGCAGACAAAAACAATTAAATAGAATGTACTAATAAAATTTGCTGTATTAAAAGTAATCATAGTAACTGGTAATTTAGCCCTAAGTTTCTTAACCAAAAGCTTATTAGACAGAAATATTAGACTTCATTTTTTATTATTAGTAAACCCTTTAAAAAAATCTTAAGGGTATCATCTATAAATTATTAAAACCAGTAAGTTATAAAGAGATTCCTAATTAGTTAAAAAAATCTATTTGTAAAAAAATGTACCCTCATAAATATTTGCAAAAATCTTGCCCTTCTTAAGGAGGTCAAAAATATTTTCTTTAAACTTTATGTTACCTTATAGGCATTCTGTTTTTACCTTTGCTGTTACTTGATGTTGCTCTTGTAAATCCCTCTGTTAATGCTGCTGCTAATGTAGAAGCTGCTCATGCTGCTGCTGCTCTTGCTGCTGCTGCTTCTCCTGCTGCTGCTGCTGACGACATCGCTTGAGCGTCAACATCTAATGGCGTCGCCGTTGACTGCATTTTGGCAGCGCTGCCAACATCGCTCATTTTAGCGTCTTCTTCCTCCGCTTCTTCTTTTTTTTTCGGTTTTCAAGGACAAGTGCCAATTGCGGATTGGGTCTCTTTTTCGCCTCCATCTCCGTCTCCGTCTCCGACTCCACCTCCGCCGACTCCACCTTCCCTCCTATCTCGTTTCGCCGGCATACACAAGCTCTGACTCAAATGTGGAGACGGAAAAGGGTTCGAAATTGGCTTTTGGCGAGGCAATTCCAAGCGATTGAATACACACGCTCACTTATGAGCAGCAAATGCAAGGGACGGGCTGAGAATCGATAATATCATACATTTGTGTCATTTATATTGGAAATAATAATAGTAGAAACCTCATGTGGGATCCTTTGGTGCTTTAAATATAATAAATTCTATTACTTAATAAACTAAAATATAAAAAATTCTGCGAATTTATTATGTCGTAAAGTTTTAGGAAGCAAAGAACACTTTTTTAAGTCCCTCGATTTAAAACTACATTAAATTTTTAACTAATGAACATACTTTTCCCATATAAAATTTTTGAGATTGGGGATCAGTTTCTAATTTACTTCATTGTCTATCTTTGCATTTAATTTAGTTTCTTAAATATTTGTAATTCTTTTAGCAATGAAGCTGTAAACACCAAAATCGAATTTAAATTTTTCACAAATCTTAGCTTCCCCCTTTTTTCTTCAAAGGCCCCCAGGCTGCAGCAAATGTGGAGCCAAAATGAAAGCCAATAAGAAGGAGAAGCCAAAGGCGAACAACAAAAACAGAAATGAAATTGTTTTGATTTCTCCTTTGGCTCTTTCGCTGGGATTTGGTTGCTGTTTTATTTATTTTTATTTTTCTTATTTCTTTTTATTGCTTACTTTATTCCGTATGCTCGTTTTTTTTCAACGCTTTTAATTTTTGCATGCACGTTTCGGCGCTGACCTTGAATTTTTTTTCTTTTGCTTTTGCGTTTGTGCTTTTTATTGTTGTTTCTGTTGTTTTTGCTGTTGCCGCTGCGTTACTGTTGTTTTTTATTACGTTTTATTCAAAATTTATACACACAGACAGACACGCGTGTATTTCTTTTGTTATATTACGTTGCTGAAGAGGAAGCAATATTCACAAAAGCAGCAGGCGATAATAATAAAAACAATAAAAAAAAGAGACAGTCAGAAATAAATAAAATAAAAAATAAATGAAATTCGCAAATTACTGGACAACGACTACAATGGAGCTGTATAATATGTAGATATATATATAAGCGCACGCTCTGCTCATGATTTTTATAATTATTTATTTTATCTGCAATTAAATTTTTTTCCTTACCAACAAAAAAATCTACTTAAACTGGCTCAATGCAAGGCTTGGGACATTTAATTATAATTCAAATTGAGCTGGTAATTTATTTAATTTACTGCTAAATATTAGATATTTAAAGTTAAATTATGGGAACTAGCTTTGGCAGCAGGAAATATATTGGATTTGCAAATAAATTGTTATATGATATATTTTGCATTATTTCTTAAAAGTTTCCTAAATTTATATTAATATATTACCTGCCCACATAATTAAAATCACTTCAAACGGGCCTCTCCTTCCACACACAGCCCATTAATTTCTTTAAATTACAGTTAATGAATATTTGCCAAGTTTACAGCATCATTTTCGTATAGAAGCCAAGTCAGGTTGACTTAATTATTTTGTATACTGTATAGTCTTGTGTTGGACGTTGCAAGTTGTAGATATTTTGATGTTTGGCTGCTGCCTTTTGCAGCTCATTAAAATTTGTCGCCAACTTTTGCACCTGTCGCCGCTACCTTCGACACAGCTACATAATGTCGAAAAGCAGGCAAAAGGCAAAAAAAAAAAACAGGAACAACAAATAAAAACAACGAAAATAAAAACTTTTTAACGGACAATACGCCAAGATACAGATACACAGGCAGGAGAGCAGCACACAGGTATATAGATATAGAACCGACGAAATTGAAATCGAAAGTGTCACCGCAGCTTGTTTTGGCTCTTTTGTAAATTTGTCGACATCTTGGCTCTCCGCTGCGTTTAATTTAGTTTTTCATATTTGTGCTTTGCTCTTTGTTTTTGTTCTGGCTGTTTCTTCAGTATTTTGAAAAGTGTTTTTTTGGCGGCGGTAAATATGTCTCAGCCGTTTGGCATTACTCGGCCACACTATACGTTATTAATTTGACCCAAATTCGGTTGACAGCTGAGAAAGAGTGCGAATATTCTGGGCCATCATCGTCTTCTCTAGGCGACATGCCACATGCATACATGTATCTTTATATGATATGCTTCCCATGTTCATATGTTTCCCAGTGAAGGAGGAGGTGCTGTAAGTGTGTTTGGGCCCGCCTGTCACTCGTAGGGTGATTTGTCAAGTGGCCAGATATGTTTTCCAAACTGACAGCCAGCTGTGACAGCAGCCGGCAAATCTTCCGCCTCATTTGCGAGATGAAAGCGATTGCCAGTGCAAGTTGCAACTTGCACTCAGCTTCGACCGCATGCTAATTCACTCAAATTAACCAAATTTGCCAATCGAAGGCGTGCTAATATCAACTATTCGGAATTTTAATTAAATTGTCAAGAGATGCTGAGCGGCGCTGTGAGCGGTTCTGATCTGTCTGTTGGTCACACCTCTGCGCGCACCACGCGGCGTATAATTAATTGCACATTGCGCATACGCCACCGTGCCAAGAGAGAGAGCTTGAAATGTCGGCGATTATGCGCCCGTTATTTGTAATTAGCAATTATTTACTCTGTTTACAAGCTTGCGTAAATAAATTGAGGTGCTTACATGCCAATTTAAATACATTTTACTGAGAAAATTAATAGTAATAATTACCAATCCTAGCAATTTATTTTAGACTTATTCTACCCATTGTGTTACCCCAAAAAATGTCTCGCATAAACTCAGTTTAGAAGTGCTAGCACTGCCCATGCTTGTAATTTATCATTCGGACTGTGCAAAAATCCTCATGTCTGGCACAATTAGAAATTAAATACATCAGCGGACAAAAGACAAACGGAGCCAAAAAAATTAACTTGTCCCAAACTAAGTGGCGGGGCCAACCTGTCGCCTGCGGTTGACAGAACGAGTGCACAAAGCGAAGGCGTTTTGGCCCAGTGCACAATATGCACGGAGGCACTCTGTAAAACACACACTTTCCCATTCTCTCTGTAAGCAAAAACGCATTATTTGCTGACCATTTAATTGAGTTTTTCGTTTTATTCTCTTTCTCTGTCGGCCCACGCGCCAAGCTGCAACTCATAAAAGTCTGCAAAATTATGTCTTATTAAGTGTGAAGTGGCATCGGGTAGATCTGCAGTAGCACCAGTATTAGCATCACTGTGTTTTCTATATGTTTTCGGCCAAATTATGTATGCCAAAGGGAAGCATCGTGTATTTTTAGCCGCAACGTTCACATTTCGTGTCAGTTGCTAGATGACTTCCAGTCGAGTGCTAACTAGAAGCGTTCTGACTTAATTGCACCGGAAGTGCCGTTATCAAAACATTATTTGCTGCTGATTTTGGCCATTATTATGACCAAAACAGAGAGTGAGAGAGATTTGCTGCAGTGGCTTGTTTATTTTGCCTTTTTATGTGCGCACATTTATTTAATTTGTTGTTAATGTTTTGCCTGTGAATATGTTGTATTTTTTTGGCTGCGATTCGCACATAAATCTTAACAGCTCATGAATCATCAACAAAAAAAGCCGCAATTGATTATTACTCTTTTTGTGCACTCGGAAAAGTTTAAAGGTTTTAAATAAAAGCGGATAAGATATTTAATGTTGCTCCCATTGATTATAAGAAAAAGAAACTGGAAACATTTAAAACTATAAAATTGTTTATATTTTTGATTACTTAAACTAGCCTTTGAAATAAGCATTTCGATAGGTTTTAGCGTAGACAATACAATATTAAAGATATCCGGCTCGAAGGACCAATTTACAATTGGAAGGCAAGTCAGTTTCTACCGGAAATAAGGCAAAGATAAAAAGTATTTTGTTCCTCAACGACTATAATATGTATTAGCATTTTCGTTTAAATTATTTTTTGAGTGTATCAAAAAAATAAAGATGCTCCGATCGCTTTTCAAAACCTCTGGCACTGTCAACTTAAAGCCTTTTAGCTTAAGGGATTTTCGAGGGGCTCAGCTTCAGGCTCCGGACTGGGAATCGGATTCAGACGGGGCGTGTTGTGTACTCGTCTGGACAGTGCGGCATATAAATTAATTGACTCATGCCAGACCCTCCTCCCCCACACGCAAATACCAAACGGTGGCAGGAGAGGGAGGAGGAGGATGCGAAGTCAAGGCGATCTTAGTTGGTCCCCAGTTATGAGTCAGTCGAGCCAATAAAAAGTATGCGCTTCGCTAAGTCACTTACAAGCCGCGGAGAAATGCCAGCGGAGCGGCAACTTACAGCCGAGGAGAAGCAGGAGAACATGGGAATGTGGCTAAATCCGCAAGTCGTTGGCAAATCAAATCACAGCTAAGACAAAACAAAGCCACAACTGCCGGCAACCGTCATCGTTGTCATCATCATCACCAGCACAGCACCATCATCATTCGCGGCTTCATCTGCATCAAGTTGTGGCAAGTTTTAAGGGTCGCAGTAGGAGTTGCAGCAAGTGGCAAGTGGCATGTGTCATAGCTGCTGCAGAACCTGACAAGTGTTTCCTACACAGCAAAAAAATAAAAGCATTAATAAAATGAGAGATATAGAAAACAAGAAGTAGAGGAAAAGAGGGTCTCTTTAATCTTAATTTCCGATAATAATGTTTATTTAATTTATGCTTAAAAATTCATATAATTTTTTCTTGTGTGCTTTAACCAAACAAGAAGAAGGATGAGTTTTCGCTGTTGCTTCGCAAATGTTTTTGTTGCAACTGGAAGTTTGCTTTCCCATTCCCCTTCTTGAAGTATGATAAAAGAGGAGTTTATTTCTCCAGGGGAATCATTCTTGCATGTCAGAGGCAATTTAGTTTGGGATTTATTTAAGAGCTGCGTTACATATGCAGAACATATTCTTCGGACTGAACTTCTTACTTTTCAAATAGTTTATATATTTCGAAAAATTCACTTTAAATCAACTCTTCGGGATAGAAGCTTATATTTTAGAGACAGCTTAACTTAAAGTTAAACTAATGCTTTTGATTGTTTTCAGAATTATTATTTTAACAGTTCTTACTCGCCATAATTTGAGCAATGAAATTATTACCAAAATGTATAAAGATAAATAAATATCTTGAGTCACTTTGCCTGAGAATTAAAAGCCCTTAATGTTAATTGAATGAAAAGAAAATTATTTAAAGAACAACAGATATAGAAACGATCTTTAATAAAGAGATATTTTGTGTCCCAAATCCTAATAATTATTTACATAAATACTTCTTTGGTTTAAATTTATTTCAAGTTTTTTTTAAAGAAGACTTAAAAGTAGCACAATATTTTATGATTTGTAAAAAAGTTCAGCAAATGTTTGCTGTAAGCTCTCTGTGTCACCTCAACCAGAGGTAACAACAAACAAAATTATTTTCAAGGTTAACTTCCGATGCCAAAGCCACCGCTACCAACCATAAAGTGGTGTAAAGCCACTCGCAAAATTTCAATACGAAAACAAAATGAAAACCCAATTTCGCATGCGTGTCGGAGCAAAAACAAATAAGAGAAATAGGCCAGCCAGCGCCTATTTAGGTATTCAAATTTTTACAGCGCCAAGCCAGCGTGGGACCATCGTTGTGGGGTTAATCCGACCCCGAGATCGGGGAGTGGGGAACGGGGAACGGAGAAGGGGGACTGCGGATCGGTGACGAACGACCGCCCTTTACCTTGCTGACACACATTTTATGCTAAATAGCCGACGGCCCCGTGAAGGGGCCTGCGCTGGTTGGCGATTTTTCAGTTACTTGCCAGTTGCTGATGTTGTTTTTGTTGGTTGTTGTTAGCTCATATTTTTATTGATTTTGCTGAACTACCGTCAATATAACCGTAGGAGTTGGTATTACGGATTTCTACCGTTCCATCGTCGTTGTTATTTTGCATATTTTTACAAGAGGAATTCCCTGTTAGCG
>VNJS01017124.1:0-21958 GCA_008042575.1 Drosophila watanabei | reverse complement strand
CTCTCTCTTTGTTTCGCCTGCCCCTCTTCTCCCTGGGGTCGTCGAGCGGTACCAGCGCTGCTGCCTATAACATTCCCAAAAATAAATATAATCCTCTGCCTGGGGGTTACCTTCATTCCGCTCACCTTTAGCTCGCGTCTCGCGGTAAATAAAATATTGTTCTTCCCAGTAGCTGTTATGGCACTCGCGAGCAAAAATTTTCTTGGACTTAATTATGCTGGTTCGGACACACAATGTTACTTGCTGCTTCGGCCGCCAAAAATGGAAAGACCAAGCAAGACGCCGGGAAAGTGGCGGTAACCCCTACGAGAAAGTGGGTGAAATGGAGACAGTTGACATTAGCCCCTGTTGCTCTCTCCCATCTATTCGCCTATGTCATTTATACCCTATCTTGCTGCAGTGGCAACGCTGCAACTCAACCTTCGAACGACTAATAGATGGCGCTATCTGAATATCTTTAGTCGAGCAAGCGCTACATAAGGAGGAAGTGAGCCATCATGATGGAGCATATTGAGCTCACTGCCAATTAGGGTCATCGACTTCGATGTGCTTTTGATTTAAGCTCCGAAATTTTCTCATTAAAATTTCGTTCAACTCGGGACTCGGACATGGGACCTGGAACCTGAAACCTAACTTCTATATGTCCGTGCTCAACTTTCTCGATTTGACAAACTACACGACTGCCGCCCACCGAGATCAATCAGACGAACATGATTGATTGACACATCATATCATTGCGCCACCACAACAACGACTCCGCCCGACGGCCGACAGGGTGGGTGAGAATTTGAAAAGCGCATCGTGCGGACAAAGGCACTGCATAATCATCAACCAATTAGTCCTGCAAGGCAGATGAGGTTTCCCAGCATTTTCCAGGGTTTTGCGAGCTGCTTGTGACTGTGTTATTGACACGAGAGTGCTGTCACTTCCATTGGACACTAGTGGTCACACCCCAAAAAGAGCACATCATTTGCGAATCGCAGTCGGGATGATTTAAGTGCTTATGGTTCACTGAACAGAATGCTAATTTAAGCTGGGAACTGCAAAAATATTTCACTAGCAGACCAAAATGAATGTCCTCCTAAGAGCCATGCACAACAAGAAAATTTATCTTGCATGCTAAAAGTGTAATTCTTTTGGGGAAAACTAAAGGTTTAATTTTATAAAATCATTTTCATTATACAAATTGTGTGTATACTTTGAGTCATTTTAAGTTAAACTTATACATATAAATTGTATATTTGAAAGCTTTTAGTGATTCCTAAATTTATTCCAATAGTTTAAAATATATAAAAACAAGTATTGTACTTTCAAAAACCATCATTGCCTAATTTTATTTCAATCTAAGTTTAACATAATATCAACATTTTCTCTGCGTGCAAAATTCAAACATTTATTCCCCATATTTATTGCTCAACTTCCCGGCAGCCAACTTTTTCATCAGCAAATACTTGAAACATATTTTATCAGCTTGAAATGAATTTCGTTCGATTTGCTTTCGGAATTTTCCATATCGAGAAATTGAAATGGCCAATCCCCGTGCCATTTGGCTTTCGTCTTTTGCACTCTGAATTTCACACTAGACGACACGCACCTTTTGAACTCTCTCGCAAATAAAAGTTTGCCGGCATTCCGCAAAACTACTGACAAGAGAGAAATTTTTGAGTATTTTTCATGTTCGTCTCATTGTGGCCAAATTGAATTCTGTGGCCAACTTGGGTACGGCCTTTGTCTGGAGGCTTTTGTGGTCAAATTGATATGTCAGTGACCTGGACCCATATCAAAATGAAGTTCGACACGCGTCGCTGACCAAGAGAAAAAATACGGAAAAAATCGCCTTGCAACTGGGCGTTATAATGCTTCTGGGATTTATAACAATTTGCAAGGCTTAGCTTGACTTAGCCTGGTTTCGACCAACTTAATTAGCAATTCATTTAGTTTCAGCTGCAACCCTTTTCTAATGTCCTTAATCCAAAAGCCCAACCGATTCCCGCTTTCTTGGCAAATCTCTGGCGTCCTTGAAGCCAAATGAAGGCGGCCCAAAAAGGAGAACAAAAAATTAACTTGTGGGGACTGGCTAAAAAGTTTAAATTGAAGTACTTGGGCGCAGTTCAAAAAGTTTTCCCTCAAATTGCTCACCTCACTCTGTCCCTCAAAGCAAAAAAATATTACAACAACAAAATCATCGTAAATGTCCACAAATTTTGGGTCCAATTTTCATTCGGCTTCTGCTTCTGCTTTTAGTTTCATTTTCATTTCGCTTCGCAACAAAAAGCTTGTCAACTTTGTGCCAGTTCAAAGTGCAAAATAAAATGCACGAAATAGAACTTTGCGCTCTTTGTGCTCACTCCTCGGCTCATTTGGAAGCTACTTCAGTTTTCAGATACATATCTGTAGTCTCATAGTGGCCTTAAGCACGTCTTTGTTTGCCCAACAATGTGTGAAAGTATCTGGCTAAAAATGTCCTCAGTTTTAAATACTTTTTGATGGCTGCAACTAAAGCGAGCAGTGTGTTAAACAATATTGAGTCAACTTGAAGAAAGAGACTATTAATTTAAGAATTTCTCTTTTTAAGAGAGAATGTGTTAAGCCAATTAAAGTGAGAATAAATATTCAAGGAGAGACTTTAATTATTTAATCCGTTTCAACCTTCAGAAAACGTTGAAGTTAAGTCCAAACAAATCCAGTAAAACCTCAATTGGCTGTCATAACTTTTTTAAAACAGTGGTTAACCTTGCCAAGTTGTGAAAGCAGGCTTCAGCCTTCGAAAGGTCAACCATTTCATCATGCTGATTCCCTGCAGTATTTCTGTTTTCTCTCAATTAATTAAAAATGCATTTCAATTCCAGCACTGCCCTGGCCCTCACTGGCGCAAGTGGCAGCGGCGGGATTGTGGCAAGTAAACTGTGAAATTAAAGCGAATCCTTGACGGGCGAACGCTGATGGCGTCGGGTTAACCATTGAGCGTCCAGCCGGGGCGTTAACAAGCGGCAATTAATCAAGCGTCTGTGTAGAAGATAATGGAATCGTTTGCTTTCTCCAAAGTCAGTCAAGTGAGAGTTGGTCAAAACCGGGAAGAACTCAGCTTAATTTGCTTTCCAGCAAAAGGTGCATATTTACTGGCCAAGCAAAGTGCTAATTTACCTTCACTTAAATTTAGTGCAAATTCAGTTTTAAAACTAAGCCTTCTCTAGGGATTTCCTCTGTTTATCCAGACTCTAAACTCCCATATCCTTTGGCTGTACCGTTCTGGCTGGGTAAACAAGCGACAATGCAACACGTCAACACGACTGCAGTTTGCGCCTCGGCACTAAACAAATTTTATTTGCTCACACACATCGAGATGCGAAACTTTTGCCATATCCCCGAGGTATGGCGGGGCGGTAGGGGTTTTGAGGGTAAAAACTGCATGTTTGCGATTTTCATCGTCTACAAGTTTATTCAGCAACGGCATCACCATCAGTATCCTCGGACCCCGCATTTTCTGTAGCTGGGGAATAAAAAACCCCTGCTCCAGATCTCAGTGGAGCATCGGGGGAGGAAA
Source organism: Drosophila watanabei (assembly GCA_008042575.1). Lineage (NCBI taxonomy): Eukaryota > Metazoa > Arthropoda > Insecta > Diptera > Drosophilidae > Drosophila > Drosophila watanabei. The sequence goes on along the minus strand of VNJS01017124.1, from coordinate 18,414 downwards.
GCCGGCTCTGTCTGCCGGCATCCGGGCGTACTTAAGTCAAATAGTCAAACTGTCAAACAGCATGTCGATATATGTTTTAGCGTCGACTTGGCTCTCTTACTTTAATGATTTTATCTGTCAGTCTTCAGCGCAGCTCAGCGCTCTGTCTGACGGGGCGTATGCGCAATTTTTGCACTTCAATTGAAATAAATCGAGGCTCCCGTGCCGCGCAGCGCACATGTGCACTTTGTTGAGACGGGGGAGGAAACGCGGGGGTTTTCACATTTGCCTCGTTATTTATTTATTAAATTTTTGCGATATTTTCGCCGGCAAGCCAATTGACATTTCACATTTATTACCCACTTGTTTCCTCCATTTTATGGCCAAATAAAATTCGCATAAGCATCCCAGCCGCAACCCCGCCAACGTTTATGAATAGCAAAAATTATTCACTGGTTTGGCGGCATTCTCCATACGAATCAGCGAGAAATGTGGCACAGAATTTTCAAGTGCATTTTGAAAGAGAAAAGAAAAAACGTTTGAATTTTGGAAGAGCCAGCTAATTGGGTAAAATCGATTTAATATTTAATTTTTCCAAAAAGGGAACTAGTTTTAGCATGATTTAATGCTATTAAGTAATGTGGTTTTGTTTAAAGTTTTAAAAAGGAATTTAACAAATATTAAGTATTATATTTCGAGTAAAGAGGATAAAATTAAGTTTAATACTGTTAAAATTTAATACACTTCATACAAGCATATTTATAGTATCCCAAAGTGTTAAAAAATGACTTGAAGCTTTTAAATTAAAGAACACTCTGATAAAAGTTCAAAAATATTTTTCTTAAAGCTTAAATCATACTTTTAAACATTTTTAAAGGCTAAAATAAAATCAAATATCATTTAAGCTTAAATTCTGTTAAATTTAAGTAAACTTTGGTTAATACATTCCGCTTTAAAGTCACGTCTAAGAAAATTATTAAAACTGCACCCCTTAATGTAATCAATCTTTGTTCCCTCGCTTTATTTTATGCGACACTAAATAAAAAAAAAAATGAAAAGAAGGCAAACAGGAAAACAAAGCATTTTGTTGTGCGTCTCACGCGTTGCAAATAAAAGCGCTGCCAATAAAATGCCACAGCCAGAAACGTGTGTATATGATTTTTATGCCGAAAGGAAGGGGTAGGAGGTTCCGCATACCCCGCTATATAGACATATGTATCCTCGTGTGTATCTGTATTATCTTGGCGATCACGTGCTGTGCAGTTTGTCGGGACTTACGTATGTAACATATGTATGACTCTGAATGTCTGTAGGCGAGTGTAAAAATGTCTAAGCCGAAACAAAACCACGAGAGTGACAGCAACTTTGTAACAATATAGCAGCAACAATATAGGAAGAGTGTAAGAAATAAGTTAAAAGGAGCATGTGTATGTGCGAAGTCGTAAAAACAAAAGCACAGCGCCAAAACGGATTGAAAGGACAAGGGGGGCGGGCGGAAAAAAGAATCATTTTGCATTGCAAATCATAAAAATGGATTTATTTGTGCATTTCGTACGTGTTGTTTCCATATCTTTCAGGGCGTTGGCTGTAACCGGCAGATATGTTGAGTAAACAGGTTTCTCATTTAAAGCTAAGTTTGCAGGTGAATTTTTATTTAATTCTTACACTCAAGTTTGAATCTTTTAATTGTATTTGTTTGGGTACAAATGTTGCCCTTTCACCCCATCCTTTGAGGGCTTTAGTTGAACCATTCTTTTGGCATTTTGGACATTTGTATGAAATAATTACTTTCATATTTATATTTATCACCTTTGCGTATTTGCCAAATAAATTATGCTGGCAATAATTTGCACAATTAAGCAATCAACATTCGAATAAACACACATTTCTGTTTTTTGTTTAGCCAGAAAATGGTCTAATAATTTTATGTTATATTTTACATTTATGCAATTGCAGCAATTTGTGTTGCAAATATTTTGCATTTCTATTTTTGTCCATTTAGATGTCAGTAAAATGTACAAATATTCAGGTGAAAAATGATTGTGCAACAATTTAGCAAAGCTAACAAAGTTCTACCCTTGCGATGGGCAATTTAACTTTATTTCTTCAGACAATTTTAATGTTTAACAATTTACAAGTTTCTCCGGCAGAGTATTAAAAAGGTCGCCTTCTTGCTATATTTAATTTTTAATTAATCTCAATTAAAATGCTTGATTTACATAACATGTACTGATTAAAATTGTGCAATTTTTCGTAATATTTTGCCTTTGACAACCATTCATATTGTTTCTTGTGCAATGCCCCGCGGTGCCTCGCCGTGTTGTATTTTAAGAGCGGGTAACAAAATAATTAAGCGGTCGCCAAATAAACAAATGTGAAAAACAAGTGATATTAATTTTGGTTAGCACAAGAATGAAACGACCGTCATTTCCCCTCGCCCCGCTGTTGTTATCCATTTAGCGCTCCTGCCGACAATATTTACCTTACATTACGTATGCGCAACGTATGCAGTGCCACGGTTTGCAAATTGAAAATGTTAAGTGCGTCCCTCTCGGGGCTAAGGGGAGGGCACATGTATATGCATGTACGTCTCCATAGATGCGACATAATGACGCCAACAAATCAGCGACAAATGCATATACTCCCCCTTGGCGCTGCCATAACAAACATGGCTTGCCGCCACAATTTCGATTGTCGTCTATATTTACCCAAAGTCACCATTGTCGCCCCCGATGCGCTGCAATGTGTCCGGAAAAGTCAACTATTCTTATTATCGAATGACTGCGTGGAATGGCATATTTGGGGTTGAGTTACAGAAGATTTTAGTAATTGATGGGGACGGTTAACGATCCCCAATACCGATCTGAATTGGGAACACCAGCAACATGAGAGCTATTGGATTTGCTCTTGCAAATGGCTGTTAATTCGAAAACACGACGGCATTCTCCGGCAGCCCGAATCGTTTGCTTGTCTGATTGAGTCGGAACTCCTAGCAGGAGGACACAAACACTGGCATGTCCTTGCGCATGAAGGAATTAACGAAAATTTCAGCCGTTGTTTTGAAACACTAGAAAAAAGTTACCAATATGAGGTTTTAATTCTTGATAGCATATTTCAGATAATTTATTCCAAAATGTTTTTTATAAACTTGTAAAGAAGTATTCATTATTTTTAGAGAACTTTGATTTATAAGGAATATTACAAAAAGGCTTTATTTTTTTCGAGTGTCCGGGCAGTTTTGTGTTGGGAAAACAACAGCAACAGCCACCGCACATCGGCAGCTATCTGCATTTTGTCCGGAATGCATATACGCCGAAAGACTGGGAACAAGCGGAACCCCACATTTTCGCAATCGTAACCAATTTTTGTGGCTGAGTTTTCATGAGAAGTTGGTGGTGGCTCCATCATGGCCTGGCATGGCATGGTATGGCATGCTCTCTGCTCATTGATCGCACACTGCACAAAAGTTTAGAAATAATTAGTAAACTTTTAATTGGAAACTAGTACGCAATGGCGAATCGATGCTCTGCCGCAGCTCTCCTCGCCATCGCCATTGCGAGTGGCGGTCGATTTTGGATGTTGGCGTTGATTTTTAAGAGCTTTTCACTTCAAGAATTTTTCGGTGCTCTTTTGATGTTGTTTCTTTACCCCTCACCCTCACCCTCACCCCACCCACCCCGCACTCTTGTGTCTCTGCTTTTTCGCTGCCCGTTTTTCCTCTGTTTATTGCGTTGCATTTTTATTCCCATGAAATTTGTGGCTCTGCACAAATTTTTCAAGTCTTTGTGGCTTACAAGGATTTTCGAACGAAATATGCACTTCGTGCCTTGTTGGGTTGGCAGCACTAAAAGTTTTTATATGCCACACTTTAAAGAAGGGACGGCGGGCGTACGTATGCTTGTAAATAAGCCTGGCTTCCATTGGCCATACTGTGCGTATACGTAATTGCAGCGAAAGCCTTGGATTTAGTTTGTCCGGTGTGCAAGTGCAAGAGCGGGTCCAGAGGCCGCAATAAATATTCGCCTTTAGTGTTTTGATATTTATAATTAATGGTTTTACTGCAGGCAGGAATTGTGTTTGCTGTGATAGCAGCCATTATTTTCGCTTAAAAAGATATATACAATATTAAGTTCAGTTTATCACTATTTATCAGCTTCCTACCTTGATATTAATTTGGTTATTTATCTGTTAAAAATCAACTTTCAATGCGTTTGTTGCATTAAGTAGTCTAAGTCTTTTTAAACAAACTCGAGTAATTTGAGTGCCAGCAGCAATTTGATAACAATTCATTATATTCTGCAGTGGAACATGGCAAATGGCAATATGAGCCAACTGCACTTTAAATCTTAAACTTAATTTAATTTCCAATGCCGTGCAGCGAGTCCAGAGATGAGCACCAGTAGGGAAAAATAGGGAAAAACGGCCAATGCACCTGCGAGGCTGCCGCTACAGCACGACTCAGACTCAGTTGGCGACAGTGGGGGGTTAAGAGCGGGACTGAGATCCGGGGAGACGGGTTAAGAGCGACGAAGGGTGCCACGTTGGAGGTTAAAAATGAGGGAGACCAAGCCCAGACGGGTTTCTGCATATTAGCAGCAAAGGCAACAACAGTGGGAGCCGCGGGAGGCAAGCTTCAATGCGATGTGCAACACTTGCTGGCAGGAATTTACATATAGAATGGTATAGGATTATAGAATCTGAACCACATAATCGACCACGAACATGCCGTGCTAAAAAAAAATATGTTGATTTTTATTTTTATTGGTTTATATTAGTATATTATTTTTACTACTAATTAAAATAAATAACGTGATATTAACAAAAGAAAAGGACTTGGAAGTACATAACATACTATCATTCTTAGTTTCTATTTATCAGTGAGTTTTTATGTAAATTCATAACTTTAAATGAAATGAATATATATATATTCATTTAATATTTAAAATATACAGATGTTTGTATTGCAAAAATGTATTGTAATTTATATATATTATCCGTTTCACTTTTGAAGTTTTAACAAACTATTTTATTTATTTATCTATTTATAGATTATGCTTATCTTTTTAATATTTGTAATACATTTTAAGTATTTTAAAAATTGCTCAACACATTATCTCTAGACTTCAGATATACCCAACTCCCTTAAAGGGGCATCAGCATTATGCGAGCAGCATTCACAACGCATTAGCGTGAATGTTCATAACCGTTGTCTGGCCCCGATGTCTGTGAGGAATGGCTATAAGGGTCATGCCATGCCTGCAGGAAGCGGGGGATGGTGGCTGGCGTTAGGGGTTCAACTGGCAGCCCGGCTCTAATGCATACACCTCAAGGCTTAATTCACAGAGTGGCGGCGTTAACGTTTGCTATTTTTAACTCGTTTCGCAGGCAGTCCTGAGCTTCTTTTTTTCCGCTGCACTGCGCTGCTCAGCGCATTCTTGTGTTTCCCGGGGCCCAGCGTGAAAATGCCGCACACTGTAATGAAATGAAATGTAATTTGCATTTAAACACACTCAGTGTATATATATATATATACATACACACACACACACAGAGGCATCCTTGCTGACAGGTGGAGAGAAAAACTCAGGTAAACAAAGGGCTGGTGGTCCATTCACATTTTACTGCGCTGAGCCCACATGCATTTCATTTTATTAAAATTGCAGAAATACATTTAAACTCAACATTTTATTTATTTCCAGTGACTTTTCTCTATTTTCTCCGCACCTTTCATTTTCACAGAGATTTTTGCATATTTTCATGCTGGCATATGTTATTATCTTGTTTGTTTTTTGTATATATATATTTTTTTTTAAGCAAATAACTTACATTTAATTAATTGCATACTCTGACAAAGGTAGAATGTTTTAAAATACAAATGAAGCCTCGCATTCCGCAGAATTTATTGCAAGTAACTGCGAAAATGGCTGCAAAGCATTCCCTTTGATTTTGGTTGTTGTATTTTTGAGAGTAGAATTTTTATTCCAACGAGTAGATATACATATATATAAATATTTCTTTTTATGAATATTAAAAAGAGTCAATTATTTTGACTTTTACTTTCGCATGAATTCTCAAGAACATTAAAAAAATTGTTTGTAAAAAAATAAGCTTTCTGTGGTAAAAGTAGCTTAAAACTGCAAATTATTAGACTTTAGTTTAGTTTTAAAGCAATTTTATTATTATTTAGATTTTTATTTAAACTATTTAGTGAGCGTTACTTTTTTTTTTGTTTTGCGTCATGATTGAACATTTTGCACATTTTTCGTTTATGCGATTTATTCAATGAATTTTTATTCATTTTGTTCAGGAAGTATTTCATTTCATTGGGTTTCAATATGCTCAAAAAATGTTCGATAAGGTTTGGCTTGTTTTAATATTTACAACACCCTGTCCCCCATCCTGTCCCCATGCTCTCCTGGGCACACTGCCGAACTGAAAACTATTATTTTTTAACGTACTAACGAATCCGCTTGATTGAACATCAATAAAGCGAAAGAGAGTCTCTTGCCTAGCGCGCTCGAGCAACATGTTGCCAGGGAAAAATAACTATTTTATTCACTATGTAAGTGGATTACCATAGATAGTATACGTATAGGGTACATATAGCACGCTTTGCTGGCGGGCAAGTCAAAATATTTGCCCTTTGCCCAAAACAACAGACAATAAATCGCTTTTGTAGGGCAGCGTAAAAAAATCTACAAAAAAACTTCGTTGAGTAGAAACAAAACGAGAAATTGGCTGGTGTAAATACAAGATAAGCGGATTTAATTGAGATCTCCCCAACCAGGCTGTATTACGTTCTATTTGCACTGAGGTGCACAGGAGCTAACCAGTTGAAAATGGTGGAAATTTGATAACAAAATGGCTGGGATTTTCGTTATTACAAGCTTAAGTGAGTAGTAAGCATGGTTTCTCTTTCATTTCTCAATGGTAAGGGATATAATATATATATAAATATTTAATATTGGCCGCATGGGATACTTTCGATTGAGCTATTTGCCATATTGTTGTGTCTTAGAACTAAAAATAAAATGCAATAAAAATCAAACTTTGCTGGGCAAATGAACCCTAATATCTTATACAAAAATAGAGCTCTGATATTTTTCATTTGATTTTCCGCTCTTAAAAGATGACTCTGCATTGTGGAAGCTGTGTAATTTCCCTGATATTTTACAGGCTACTTTGAGTGGCCTGACAGCTGTTGCTTTGCAGCACGGACTCTGCATTTACTTTAGCCCGAAATAAGTTGGCTATTTGTTTGCATAGTTTACTAGCTCCGGTCAAAGTCCGCCCAGCCACGCCTTTTTCCCCGCCCAAGATCGAACCAAACTCTGGCATTTTTGAGTCCCCCATCTCCATCTCCATCTCTAGCGCCCAGCTTCAGCTCCATCTCCATCTCTCGTGGGGTAATTTATGCAAGGGAAACCCTTCGGTCGTGGCCCCAGCATGCTTTTAATGCTATTTGCTTGCCATTTGGGCCAATAAATCATTTTGGCTCGCAGATAAGTAATTTTTTCGTTTTTCGGCTACCCTCTTTTACAATGTTACCTTCTTCTTTCCGGGGTTTTCTGCTGCCGTTTGCAAAGGTTGTTCCTTGTGTGATTTTTCCCGGCTTTTCCTCGGACTTACTTCTGCGGCATCTTCCGCTTGGCCCCATGATTCATGACTCTGCCATTCCTTTGGCCCGCGCACACAATTGTAGCGCGGGAATCTGGAAAATCTGTATCGCACTGTTCCAGGGGTTTTTCCTTGTGCGTGGAAATATTTTGCTCTCGTACTCCTTTATCGATGTTCTGCATTTATGCCAAAATTCATCATCGGAATTGGCCATGTGCGACCTTGGGTGCATCGTAAGCAAAAGTGTTTATATAATGATTTTCTTTAGTTGGAAAGCTTGGGGAAAAGAATTTGCTTAAATACGAAGAGGAGAAAATCGATTTTAATTTATGATTATTTATTATTGTTTACCAAAAAGCAAGCTCTTAGCAATATACAAATGGCGGCTTTTCAGTTTTCGAGCTTTGAAAGAGTATTTAGTAATAAATATTTTTGTGCAATGTTGTATGAAACATTCCCAAGTTTGAAATTATTTCAAGACATTAAAGTCATTTTGACAAATAATCAATTGATACATATTTAATATGCCAAAGCAATTTCCCAACACTTTATTTGTGTTGTGTGACAAACCAAGTCCTCTCACTTACTCCCATTGGGAAGCCTGTAATCATCACTAATTTGATTGGATAGGACAAAATAATATGCATAATGTTAACCCAGACAAATTGTTACTTCAATTTGCAACTTTGCCAGGAGCCTAACTGACGTATATTTATCGGATTCGATTCTCTAACCTCCCAGAGTATTGGAACTACGCCCCCCCGTACAGTTGCCCGAAGTTTCATACGAATATGATTTACTTTGGCAGTTAGTTTAATGATGTCACTTGGCGGCTGGCTGCTCTGCTCAGTGTTCGGCTCAGTCGTGGCCGCTGGCAAAAGGCGCATTAACATTAATGTATTCTTCGGTGTCTGCTCACAGGAGGCAATCAGGCGTCGTGTAGTTGCCAACACCTGTGCCCCGTCTGAGAACTACCACAAAATATATCCGCATCTACATATCAGCAGCAGCTACCTGGCTGTGTATATATATTCGTATATATCGGAATTGTCTGTGGGCGTGGCACCCATTCGCATTAGTCTGCTTGATTGAAATTTACGCCTGAAAGTTTTGCTCGGGAATCTGGGCCATGTTTGAAATTTACTTGAATGGCACACGCATTAAGAGATTGTTCACTTAAGAAGTAGGGAGTGACTATTTGCATTCAACTCAGGCTGCTGATGAGGGGCACTCAGTTGCTGGAGTTGGCACTGGATATGTTAAAAATTTAATTTTAGCAAAAGTCAGTTCGGAATATATTTAAACAATATTTGTTAAATATTTTTGGGAGCCAGAAGTATCAATTTAAATATTTAACATTTTACGGTAGAAAAGGAATCATTTAATTAAATATACAATTTTAAGCATGAAAATAATGTCTCTTATTTATGCTTATTTACACAGCAAATTTTGTTTTCCAAATTGTGCTTTACTTTTGTGAAATGTCAGGAACTTATAGTGCCACTCCAGCTTGTTGGCCTTATTGCCCAGCTCTTGATGCTAACTTGCAATTGCTGGCACAATTTTATGAAAAACTTAATGTCAACTTGACATCAGTTACAACTGTCCTCCTGTCAGCGACAACAATGGAACGAAGGGAATTTCCAAAAACAGGTTGACAGCGGCCGAAAAGGTGTGAAAATGTTTATGCTTAACTTCCTTGGCATAAAAGTGTTGTCCCTACGCAGGGACGATTCCTAGACGAATTTCGTTTGTTTAATGTCCTAGAATGGTTTAAATGAAGGTTAATTAGTTAAATGACTGGAAGTTTGCTTAATTGGGATTATATTTAAAAGGGTCTGTGTGGAATATGTTTGACAGCTTTTGATACTTTTTAAAAATTCATCATAATTACCAAATCATTTATTCGCCCAGCCATTCCATCCCTTCCCCAAGCCCTGCTAATTCCAGCAACTTATTAAATGTTATTAATATTATGCGTGCTTTCGTTATGCTTTGTTGCCTCCATTTGGCGGGGGTTATTGTTTTTGTTTTATGTTTCGTGTCCTTTTTTCTTTGGTTTCTAGACATGTTAGGGATGGAAAAAAGAGCCAGTATATGATATCGTATTTATGTTGATAAAAAATTGATAATTGTATATCTCAGATTTGTTTACTTAAATTTATACTTTATTATTATGTTTATATTTACATACACAAGATCTTAGATTTTAACTACAAATTATTTAAGTTTTTATTTATCTTTTTGATACGATATTTTCACGATATCAGCTCTGTGTTTTTTCTTCTCTTCTCCCTAAGCTATATCCAGCTGGGCCACCATTTTCGTTTGTGCTTATTAATGAATGTTGTTATGTCTGGTCAGGGTTTGCCCATTTACCCCCGTCTTCGTACAACCAATTTGTTGGGCCTTTCCCTTATTTATTACATTTGCCTTGTTGAGGTCAGTATTTGTTAGACCGAGTCTGGGACTCCGTCCCGCCCTTTATTCTATTCGAGTCCCATAAAAGCTAACAGCCCCCAGGAATTAAGTGTGTTCTCATTTGGTCCCGTCCATGAGCCTTAATTAATATGAATTAATTTAAGTGTTAATTGCAAGTGGTGGGGCATGGTTTACGCTCTCAATGCATGTCGAAGATTTCTGTCTGGTCCTTCACTTACACCTAATGAAAGTGTTGGCACTGTGAGAAAAATTAAGCAGAGATATTTATTTTTTTATACTGAAAAACTTAGATAAAATGGTCATCAATATGTTCTTTAAAGACATTTTCGCAGATTCTTTTATTGTATTATGTAGTTAATATTCTGTTCTCTGAACGTAGAAGTCATTTTGTTTTATACAAATAATGAAATTTTTAAATATTTTTTAACTAAAAAAAGATTTTAGAAAATGCAACTAAATTGTTGAATAAGTATATTTTAATATGCGATACTTAATGGAAATATAATATTACTTTAAGAAGGTTCCTGCTTGCCCAAAAGGCTTAGCTCTTCTAGAACATCAATCACCTTCATCGCCATCAGCCCGTCACGAGGAGTTCCTGGGCCATATTATAGGTGATTAGCTTAGTTTGGAATGCGATTTGAACATTATTCAGCAAAAAGCGGCTGAAGGAATTTAGTTAATGACTTAATTAGGCATTTACTCGACTTTGTTTCTGGTTTCCTTGAAGAAAATCCCTAGAAATGTGCTTAGAAATTGCCTTGCAGTGCACTTAGTTTCTCTTTATCGACTTCAAGATCTCTTCTTGCTCACAAAAAAAACAAAAGAGAAAAAAATTGAAAGAGCATGATGGGAGATTAGCGGAGACATTTTTTATACGCTGTTGTTTACTGTAATTAATATTAAGTATACGCCGTGTTTGACAGCTTTCAGTTGTTATCCAGCTAAAGAGCCTCGAAAACGTCACGTAGATAAATAGAGCCACTAAGACCCGATGTCAGGGAGCAGCTAAATCAAATTTGGCCCGCACCATTTTTAGTTTATTCTTTCTTACTGCGCTCGCCCCTCTGCCTCCCGCTTCTTGAAGGCCAACAAGGTGGACGAGAGTAAATAATAAATAAATATTTGGAAAACGTTTCGCTAACAGGACACGTACTGGGAATTAACAGCGGCGGAGCGCGGGATACGGTGGGGATCGGGAATAGGAACGGAAGCATCTGGGCCGTGGCCAAGACGTGCCCGAGTCTTTGTTGACTAAAGCTTAGACGCGGCCGAAAACTTTTGGCTGGCCATTAAAGTTTAAAGATGAAGGCGACAGCTTGCGAAACCGCAGAGGACTCGACCCCAGCGAATATAATCCCAGCCCCTGCCGCCGTCCTAAACCCCAGCTCTCCCCTCCCATCCCTTTTAAACGATTCCGTTCTCCAGGCCTGAGTAACCGCAGTGGAGGTTTTGGTTTTCGGGAAGCCCGCATAGATTTACAATCAGCTGCCGCTCGCCCGGGCCTTATGCCACAAATCATAAAAACGCATCCCCGCACACAAACATATGCTCGTGTTAGTTCATCATGCGCCCTCCTGCGGCCATGCGGCCAAGCGGCCGGGCCTGCCCTGCGTATACGTGATATTTTATGGGTCACTCGCTTCGCCGTCGACCCTAAATCCCAGGGATGTCCTGCCAGCCGATTTCTAACAAAGCTCGCACTTCGTATTCCGCTGAGGCCGTAAAAATAACCACTCCGACTCCGCCCTTTCGCCTCCCCCGGGAGTTGGCGTGTTAGTCGTGTAAGTGTAATCCTAGCTCAAACTGTATCTCATTACATTTGATTTACAGATAATCAGAGCTCGTAGATGCCGGCGATGGGTCTTTTCTTAAACACTTTCTCCAGGCGGTACTTAGATGGTCTTGATGATTATGTGCATCTGCCAGGCATTGGAAGCTTGGTTACGATAGCAACTAGTGGGGAAAACGTACTATGAAATGTTAAAAGGAAAAGGAAATTTAATACTTTAAGCCTGAAATCAAATGATTAAATAACGAAGATAAAATAGTTTGACATTTTGTCTCTAAATTTGATTATATTATAGAATTTGTCTAACTATAATTCTAAATTATTATACTCCAGCATCATGCTTGATTTAATATTAATAAAACGAATTTCCATTAAATTAATATAAAACAGCAATCATGATCAATTTTAAATTATTTCCTTTAGCATAACATTTATCAGTGCAGTCTCACATTTGCCATTCCTTTTGCAATATATTCCCCATAGAGGCTGCGGTGGAAGGTATTCCATACAGACACCATCAAATTGCATAAAGCAACAATTCAATTAACCGAAATTGCAAACGTTTTTACACATCGTTAAATGCCCAAGTGCACAGAAATGTATTTTGCAAAACGATGTCAAAAAATGGTTATAAAATTCATTCATTCAGTCCCCAGAGTCCCATACTCTGGGTTGGGGCCCACCACTCTGGCAGACGGAAGAAGGCCAGGACGCCTCCGCTCAGTTGACCCGGAAATGGCATGAAAAAAGGTGCAGCCACCCACGGCAAACAAATGCATGTATGAGTAGCAGTCAAGTGTCCAACAAATTTGCACAGATTTTTGCATCTGGAAATCTGGGTACTTCATGTGCATCGGGGTTTTGGGAGGCACAGCTTGGGAAGCCCACGATGAATACCCGATTTATTTTGAGGACTGACAGCCGGAGGAGAAATGCCCGAACACAACATTTAACAGGAAAAAAATATTCAATTAAATATTACGAAGCGCTTTTTACAGGATTCAGTTCCTGCCTGAAAGGAGCAAGGAGCTGAAAGCCAAACATTACACGAAAATTGTGTGTAAAATTAAAAAAGGGAATGAGCTCGTGATGTTGGAAATAAATTGAGCGAAATGGTGGCAGCTACTTAAGTGAAAATATTTTTGCGCTTGTAATAACTTGGCTGCTCTAACCGCAGTCTCTTCCTGCTCCTGCTCCTCCCCTGGCCCAAACGAGAGCCGAAAAGCGCAACACGAAAGGCGCTTAAGTGCTGCGGCTTTGGTCTAGGAATGGGCCAAAGGAAATTCCCTAACTCATAAAAATCACGTTAATCTTAGTTCTGTGGTAACCTTCGATAAGAATTGATACAATTTTTGGTGTTTTTTGATTATATTTAATTTTAAAAAGTTCCATTAATGCAATAAAATACGTTTAAATCGTAGGAAATATTTTTTTTTTAGGAAAGAGCCAAGTTTCAAGTTATTTGCAAATAGCTAAATTTATATTTTAGGATTGGAAAGCCTCGTTCATCGGTTCAGTAGGAATAAACCATTTTTAGTTCCTTTAGCTTATTAGTTTAATTTTTAATTCTCTCCGTGAGTGCATTTTATCCATACCGAACCCAAGTCCCATCTCCAGATTTGAGGCCTCTTAGGATCCCGGCTGCATTCATACGTTTTCGATTAAGCTCGGTCTTGGTCTACTTTACCGAAAAACGGAAAGCGGAAATTTACACAAAGAAAGGATGTAGCACACCACCGGCTCTATGTATATACTATATATTGTAAGACGGAATCGCAGCTGTAGCTGCAGCTCCGGCCGGAGGCCCAAAGTGGGCTAAAATTGTAGCACGAGTATGACTGACAGGCCATTAATTTTGGATTACCCGGCCGGGCCAGAACCACTATGAGGCTCTCAGCTCCATCTCCAGTTACAGCTCCAGCTCCAGCTAGAGCTACAGCCAGAACCCGTCGACAGGAGAAGGCTCTACGGACAACAAAAATTGCACACGCTCTTATACTGGCGGCCCTCAGACGAGGCCGTTAAACATTTCATAATGCCTCGACACACATTTTGGCCGCCGTTCGGTTCGGTTTGGTTCGGCGGCGGTCGTTAACGTTAATGACAACTTAAGTGGTCATGTATAATTTCTGTAAATTATTGCCCACCTAGGCAACAAACTGGTAACAACAAAGTGGCTCAAGCAAAATGAGCCATTGCGAAGAGCTAAAAGTTTGGCCAAAAAGGAAACTTTAACTCCGAAAGAAGTTTTTGCGCTTAACATATGAGTTATTTCGATAAACTTAAAACGGTATTAGATAGTAGGAAATTCTATAGCTAAGCCTCAACTACGATCTCTAAAACATGAAAGTGTCTCCAAATTATTCCATAATATTTTAAAATAAAAATAAATTCAATAAATACAAGTTTAAATCCTTGAAATCCAACGCAACCAATTTACATTAATTAAAACGCGAAATATCTAGGGTTGTAAATCACTGACCTTCGCCGAGTTGGTGACAATATAATAACATCGACCATGCCACAACACAGGCGACGACGAATCTAATTACATAACAAGCCTTTTAAGGGCTCCGCAAGCCAAAAAACGTAAAGTTTTCATGTCGGCAGCAATAAAACTGTCGACTCAGACACTTTTCTACCATCAACACTGCCCTCAGCCTCTCTCCCAGAAAGTGACACCTAAAAGATGTCGAGACCCGAATTCAATTAATGTAATTCAGTTGAACATGAAAACTAATTTGGCCACCTTTGACTGGGCGGGAAAATAAATTTTGCGACTAATTAAGTAATTAATGCTTTAGATCCAGGAATCCTCCAGCACTGACTTATCAAAATGCCCAACTTTCCGTAAGTTTTACCCCTTGCCAACTTCCTTAAGTCCAACAAGAAAGTAAATCATGTTCATCAACTTAAATATATAAGTGTGTGCGCTGTGCACATACGCATAAGTCAGGCAGTGGCACTGTAAATGTACAAATCTCGAGGCATAAATCACAATTTCTTAGCCATTAAGACGAGACCGCAAAGATTTGCGGCTCCGCTGGGTTCGCACTGCCTGATGGAGGAGCGTCTGCCAGTGCTTGGAGCCGCTTGCCGAGCTTCCAGCTGCGTCTGTGGCTTTTTATCCCGAGACTCGACATTTGGCCAAAGAAGAAGATGCCACTAAACGGTTGCTTATACTTAGGAGCCATTTGGTTACAGAAAAGAGACTATTAAATCCGCATTAAACTTCAATGCAAAACTTTAAGTGTTTCTTTAAATTTAAATACTAAACATATAAATGCAAATATAAATTGTTAGTTATCAATTTCTTCAAAAATTATCAATATGGAATAAAAGTATAATATTAATTTATTAATTTGCATTTATAAAGTAACCAAAAGTTTTACAAATATCGTTTTCTTAAATCCGAATCTGATCTTGATTTTTGGCAAATTATACAGCTTCGAATTTTGGTTATCTATATTCTTCGAATAGATCTTCCGTAAAATTTATGATAATTCAGACTCGAAATAAATATTGATAGTAATTTATTAATCCTGGCCCGCAAAGTCCTTTCCCAATTTAATGCCAACCGCTATGTTCTCCTTCAGCAACGGCAGCATTTGCTCAAAGGCCTCCATCTCGCTATCGTCCATATTGGGCAGTCCAAGGTTTTCCTTGACACCCTGCGGCCCCAGGACGAGCGGCGTGGCAAAGAACTCTGCGTCAGTGACCTCTGATTCCACATAGCCGCACTCCACGATGGGCTTATCACTGCCCTTGATGGCCTTGATCAGGGAGCTGACGAAGCGGTTCGCGGCGTAGGCCATCGAGAGGGTAGCCGATCCTGCGCCCTTTTTGGCGTTGACGACCTCGGTGCCCGCTTCCCGAATGCGATGAATCAGCACCTTGCGTTCTTCGTCGGTGCCAGTGAAGGCGGGCTTGCACTGAGACAGGATGGGCAGGATGGTGTTACCGGTGTGGCCTCCGATCACCGGCAGCTCCACTTTCGCCGGGTTCACATTGAGGGCGTCCCCCACAAAGTTCCGCGCACGCACCACGTCGAGGCTGGTAACCCCAAAAAGGCGGTTCGGATCGTAGTTGCATTTGGCCTTAAGAATTGTGGCGACGAGGGGCACAATTATATTGATCGGATTTGTGATGAAAGCAAGAAATGCACCGGTACACACTTCGCTGGCCGCGAAGGCAACATCCGCCGCCACGGAGGCATTTACGTTCACCAAATCGACCCGGTCCATTCCTGGCTTTCGGGGCATGCCAGCCGCAATCACCACGATGTCCGCCATGAGCATGGCCTTTCTCAGGGTCTTTCCATCTCCGCCCTCGAAGGGGCAGACCGTCGCCGGGGTGTCAATGTGCGACAGATCCATCGCCAGTCCTGCGGTGTTTCGTAGGTCGTGCAGTGCCAGCGACTCGACATGCGGGTTGAGCTTCAGCAGGAGGGACAGCGGCTGCCCGATGCCGCCGGCCGCGCCCACTACGGTGACCTTGAGCCCACGCCAGTTACTGTTGCAGCTGCGAAAATTTCCTAAAAGCGGTTTACAGCATCTCAAAGGGCGAAACATTGCCGCACGTACAATTTTGCTATTTAGCAAAATTTTAAAAATTTTGTGTCAGGATGACTGAAAGAAAAAAAAAATTAATGATCATGAGATTTCTAGAAATATATTTAAATTCCTAAATACCCTTGCAGGGTATTCAAATTTTATTTAAAAGCATCAATAGCCGAGTCGATCTAGACATGTCCGTCCGTCCGTCTGTCCTTCTGTCCATCTGTCCGTCTGTCCGTCCGTTTCTACGAAAACTAGTCCCTCAGTTTTAAAGCTATCTTTATGAAACTTTGCAGATTGTCTTCTATATACTCTCACTCGTACATAAGTCGGAACGGGCCAGATCGGACGACTATATCATATAGCTGCCATACAAACGATCCGTAAATTTGTTGGAAAAAAATTATAACTTTACTGTTTCTTAACATATTTTGATCAAATCTCTGTTATAAGCTATATATATTATTCTAGATTTTCAGATTTAATTTTATAAAAATCGGATATATTATATAGTACATATAGCTGACATAGGAGCGGTCGAGAAATTTTTAGACATAACTTCTTTTCAACATAACTTCTTTTTCTTTTAGATACAAGCTTTCAATATTATTTCAGAATTTTGTTTGAAATTTCATTAAAATCGGACGACGATATCTTATACCTGCCATACAAGCGATCGGTAAATATGGAGGTAAATTACATTTGACTTTACATGTAAAATTTAAAAAAAAGGAAAACTGTAAAAATAAAATTGAATTGAATGTAATTCATTTTAAAATAGATAGGGTTAGATTATAATTAATGCAATTTAAATTTGCAATGGTATACAAACTTCGGCGTGCCGAAGTTAGCTTCCTTTCTTGTTTTTTCTTTACTTCAACCAGCTCATGATACAATCATACTAGGTAGTCTAGTCGGAAAACATTGGTCCCTCTACAATCATAGGAATGAGTGCAAGTGAGAGGGACTCAATCTAGTAAGTGCGAGGGAAACGACATTACAATGTGTTGATTAACCCGTATGTGGTGTATGGGGCTTTAAATTTTCTTTCATAAAAAAAAGTTGACTTTTTTTATAATTTAATTTTCAACAGTTTTGAGTCGTTGTTTCTGTTTTTGTATTGACAGTCTATTGTTCAAGTTCTTAATCCTAAAATATATTCTAATCTTAAAATAACTTTCACACCATCACCGTATTTACGGCATACGTGGCAAAAAGTCATGTTGCACAAGGGTTAATTTAAAAAAAAATTCGTCCGTAGACAACCTTTCAACATGAAAGCCGAACAAGCACTGAAGCAAAACCCGAGTGCTTTGACTACCGAATAGACTACCTTCGTAATTCTATCATGAACCAGCTCTTCCAATTTGCCCTACGACGGCATATAATTCGGTCCGATCTTTAGTAGGCTTTTCTTTGCAATGTCAAACGACAGAACCGTCTCATAATATATTTTTTTCGTACAAGATGTTATTAGTAAAGCTCCTGTCGAAAATACCTTTTTCAGCTCCATGGCGCTTCTCCCGCCGCACCTTCAAGGTGTCCATTGTGGGAGCTGGCGGAGGAATAGGCCAACCTCTGTCGCTCCTCCTTCGCAGCGGTCCGGGAATCAAAGAACTGGCTTTGCACGATCTCGCCGAGATGAAGGGAATCGCCACGGATTTGTCGCACGTCAGCACGTCAGGAGTGGTGACTAGTTTTTCGGGGGAGAATCTGCTGGAGCAGGCGGTGAGTGGAGCGGATTTGGTGGTTGTGGCAGCCGGAATGCCTCGCTTGCCGGGAATGCAGCGCGATCAGCTGATGGCCGCCAATGGCAGAGTGGCCGTTAAGGTGGCCTCTGCAGTAAGCGTGGCCTGTCCCAGAGCCCTGCTGGCCTTCATTACAAATCCCGTGAATATGATTGTGCCAGCCGCGGCGGAGGTTCTGAAAGCTAATGGGGTTTTAGACCCGCGGCGCCTCTTCGGGATT
Organism: Drosophila watanabei; assembly: GCA_008042575.1. NCBI lineage: Eukaryota > Metazoa > Arthropoda > Insecta > Diptera > Drosophilidae > Drosophila > Drosophila watanabei. The sequence goes on along the minus strand of VNJS01017124.1, from coordinate 60 downwards.
ACAACCTTAGATGTGGTACGCTCGGAGAAGTTCATCGGCGACTACATGAACATTTCACCG